>CM035798.1:22082060-22299560 GCA_020466265.1 Siphamia tubifer
ATCTGGTCCTCATGGCCCAGTGTTTTAGATATCTCCCTCCTCATTTTTTAAATAAAATAGAATAAATAAATAAAACAAATTAAATCTTCTTTTTTTTAAAAAAATAACGTTTTTGAAAATGTTTAGATATTTCCCTCTTCATTTTATATAAATATAATAAAATAAATGAAAAAAATATTTCTATACATTCAAAAAAATGTAAACAATAAAAAAAATGTAATTTAAAAAATAATAATTAAAAATGTTTTAATTAAATTTAGAGAAATAATAAAATATATATATATATATTATTTTTTTTTTTTTTTTTTTCCATCACACCTGGAAGCTATTACATTAGATCATTATCAGGCTTCTGAAGAGCTGATCAATAATTTAACTCAGTGTGATAGAATAGGGAAATAGGTAAAACCTGCAGGATACTGAGCCACTAGTACTGGATTTAAGAACCACTGTCTTATGTCATGGTCTAGCCCCGCCCTCCCTCACTAAAGTCATTAAATATCCATAAAACAATCAAGATGCTGTGTTCTTCTGATCACATCTCTTTGTTTATCCCCAAATCCAAACATCAAAAATATGGTGATCGTTCATGTTGCATATAAAATTTTAAATGAATCCAACTCATCATTTTTGGAATTGAAGATGTGGACATTAATGAGTTTGACCCTTCAAATTCATTCAAGGTTAAAGGTCATAGACCCAGATCACGGTCCTTATGTGATTTCCCATCAGTGCGTAATAGTAACTTTATTTATATTTGTAAAAATTATAATATTATAAATCATCCAAATATGGACCATTATAACTAGAAAAACTAATACAAATATCTAAATGTGAATATCTTTAAACTGTGAGCAGACTTTATAGATGTTATCTCAATGGCACTATTTATAAAAACTTGAATCTGATTAATATTTACATCCAGATGTTTGAAGAAATTGCTAAAGATAAGGACAGTGAAGGCGGTAAGATGTAAAGAAATGATACTGTGTCCTGTTTCCTGCTGCCGTCCTACACAAACACAATAATCATGAGCTGAGCGTCATGGTGACCTACTGGTGGATGGATTTAATTATAGAGGACGAAACAGACCTCTGTGTGACACTGGTGAACATCTTCACACATCCATGCTGTTTCTTATTCCTCTTCTCAGATCATGTTTCCATTGGTGGCCTCGGGGATAGTTTCTACGAGTATCTGATCAAATCATATCTGATGTCAGACAAGACCGACGACGACGCAAAGAGCATGTACTACAGCGCACTGGAGGTATGGAAGTTTGATCTTCTGCGTTCTGCACATGAGGCTTAAGCACAGCTCTGCTCGATAAAAAAAAAAAAGATAATTAGAGGAAGTTACATCAGCCTGTGATCAAAGTATACTAGTGTCACACTTAATATGAAGAGGTAGTAGCTGTTTTCTTTAATTAATGTTATATTTATATCTGATTAATTTTCATCATTTTAATTTTTATCTCTATTGAACAGTTACTTGAAGATTATGATGAATATTGTTGCTGTCACTGATTTACTATTCTATCTTTATATATATATATATATATATATATATATATATATATATATATATATATATATATATATATATATATGCAGAAAATACATAGAAACTACACATAAACTATTTTCCATCATTATGTTTATGCATGTTTTGATGCATTCCATAACTATTGGAAATATGTCATTGTTATGAAATGCACATGTCCTCATACAAGTATACAAGTGTCACACTTAATATCTAGAGGTAGTAGCATTTTTTTTTTAATTTATGCTATGTGTGGTTAGTTTTTATCATTTTATTTTTGTATCTCTATTCAATAGTTACTTGATGATAATGGATATTATTGCTATCATGTCATGCCATGTCAATATATATCTACACACACAGGTCACACACACACACACACACACACACACACACACACACACACACATATATATATATATATATATATATATATATATATATATATATATATACACTATTTTTACACAGTCAACTAGAGTTTACATCTATTCAGAAACTATTCAGAAAATGCATAGAAACTACACATAAACTGTTTTCATCAGTATTTTTATGCATGTTTTGATGCATTCCATAACTAATGAAAATATTTCCTTGCTATGAAATGCACATGTCCTCATACAAGTATACAAGTGTCACACTTAATATCAAGAGGTAGTAGCTATTCTTTTAAATTTATGGTATGTGAGGTTAGTTTTTATCATTTTATTTTTTTACATCTATTGAACACTTACTTGATGATGATGCATATTGTTATCACTAGTCTACAAACACACATAGAAACATACATATACTGGGTTTTCATCAATATTTTTATGCATGTTTTGAAGCATTCCATCACTAATGGAACTATGTTGTTGTTATTACATGCACATGACAGAGGTTTTGTCCTTGTCAAAAAAGACTCAGTGCACTTAATGTGAAATGGAAACACAATCTGACAGAAAATATTGACTTCACTTGACTGGTCAGTGTCTCCTCAGAATGCTCCTGGATTTATCCCACAAAGTACTAAAACATGGCTGGTAAGAATAACAGGGCGAAGTTGACTGTCAGTGTTGATGGGTAACAATAAAAACTCATACAAAACTATTAGTTTTTATTGTATTACAATAATGTATTGCTGTATTTTACACAGCACATGTTCAATAGCACTTGCATTACAACACATTTTGCACCTGAATTGCTCAAAGACAAAATAAACCTCCTCCCCCCTGTTTGAACATATAAAATAATAGAAAAAATTTAAATGTTCCTGCAGGGATTTGAAGATCATAGACCATAGAGTTACTTACTGAGCTATTAGTCCACATGTACTTCAGGACACAAATGTATGCATCCCAAGGCTCTCCTGTCTCTTGTATTTAAGAGGGGATATATAACACAAAAGTAATGCAGGAGTCATGTAACACAGGAAAGGGAATAATTTTAAACAACTGGTGCTAGGTACAACAAACTGACGTTTTTATCTCATTATTTTGACTTTTTATCTAATTATTTATTTTTTTTATGTCATCATTTTGACTTTTTATCTCATTATTTTGACTTTTTATCTCATTATTTTGACTTTTATCTCATCATTTTGACTTTATATCGCATTATTTTGACTTCACTTAATGCACCTTATATATATAAAAAAAAAAACCATGCATTGTCAGTGCACCTTATAGTCCAGTGCATGTTATTGTGCAGAAAATACAGTAATTACATAATGTGTTTCAGTCTAATACAATGATTGCCTGTAAACTATTGGTGCAGGGTCCTAAATGGACATTGGTAAGAACACAGTAATGGCCTTTACTTTCTTTTTGTTTTGTTTTCCGAGCACTTTTTGCAGTTACTGTACAAACACCCACCAATTTTCTCCAAAACAACAGACATTTGAGATTAGATATTTTATTATAAAGAATGATTTGAATGTTGCAAAAAGACCCAATTTGGTATGAATTCAACCAATAGATTTGCTCCTAATGTGTTAACAAACAAACACACCAAATAAAAACATAAATAAATAAAATCTTTCGGGGGGGGGGCAATAACAGTAACACATCATCTGTAATGTATAATAGTTTGGAAGTAACTTGAACAAACTATTAACTGATGAAGAAACTAACTTTAAAATTCAGATTTTATCTTCATATATACTATTTAAAAGTTCCGCATTCACATGTTCAGTGACTTTTTTTTTTTTAAGCATAATGTTACATATATGATCTGGTAATTATATTGTCAGGTTAATCTATTTTATTAACTTTTGAACCTAAAACTACATCAAAAAGCCATGAAATGTAAAGGTAAATAATAAAAACACAAATCTGAACTCTAATCTGATTGTGATCATGGACCCTAGAGTCATCATGGCTAGTTTATATGGGAAAGAAAAACACATCATCTACTAACAGTACTACATCATTTGTACCAGACCTGTTCATGGAAAAAAAATGTTCATCACTGCTTCACATTTCCTATTTAATGGAAGCACTGCTACTGACACCAATAATCAGAATGGATTTCCTAAAGCTTTTTTTTCTGTTTTTAACTATGCACTGTTTTGCTTTTCTTCACTTTTCCATTTACTCCTCAATCCCCTTGTGGATTTCTCCCTAGCGGTGTAAATAAGTGTTATTTGTCACACATATTAATGCTTTTCCTTGTAAGAAAAGCAATAAGGTTTATAATTCTCAGAGAAAGTTAAAAGCTTCAGGAAGTGTATATGACGCTTCAGAACAAATGTTGTACTTTTGCACATATGAGCACAAATGTGTTTTTTTTCTCTAGTTACAGCTGATATTCTAAGTAATCACAGTTTTCTGTCGAGCTGTAATAAATGCTTTTATTCCAAGCACCACATCACCGATACACCATATACAGTATTTGTGACAGAAATGGTCCCAGTGGAATGGGGTTTGAGAGCACAGATGATTATATCAAGGAGAAAAAAAAAAGGTTCCTGGTAGTGGGTAATATGATTAGAGCTGCGATTAGATGCAGACTGAGTCGAGCATGTAAGGATATACTGTAATGTAAAACAGGATCCCACGAAAACCGCTGCAAATGTACTCAAACAGCACACACATGTATAAAAATACATCCAGCTTTGGGGTTTTTTTTTGTCTTTTTAATGGAGGTAATGTCACATTCCCTTAGGCTACAATTACAATATCATAGACAATAAACAATAAAGATTGCCATTGAGAATTTCTGACTTCTCATCAGAGGGTCAAGCCAGAGGCAGAAGTGCTAATTACAGACACTCCTTTCTCTCCTGTGGCTCGGTTTTTAAAATGATCAAGGACCTCCACGGTATCTGATTAAGTTCTATACTAAGTATTTTATACTGCGATCTTAAGGTGATGGCCCAGTACAACTCATTAACTTTGGCATTCAAATAAAAGTAGATTACTAATTAAAACACAGCACTGAGTGAGAGAACATTTTTCCAATTATGATATGCCGTGATTACTGCTAGCAACAGCTAATTAGAAGGGAAATAGTCAGTCTCAGCCTTCAAGTAAAATGTTTTTTAGAAGAATGGGAATTTGTAAGCTCTTATATGATACACATGACTTCATTTGGTTCTCTGTTATTACAAGTCGTATCTTTATCAAGCTCCAAATAGCCTTAAAGGACGTGAATACAGACTAGATAGAATGGATCTTTTTAGGATAGTGCAACGCAACCCAATCTACAACCCAGTTTCACACAAAAATATCTGCACATATTCACTGATGGGCCATATTATTATAGACACTTACAGGCAAAAGTTAGAATTTTGATTATCTCCTTATAATGGAACATGCCAGTGAGTGTAATATATGAGGAAATAGGTGGATATGATGTGATATAAATAGGTAAAAATACACTAGAACAAAAATTCCCCTCTAAAAACATGTAAAAGAAAAAAAAAATGGATATTTTTTGCTTGAATTAAGCAAAGAAAAAAAATCTGCCAATGGAAAAATTACCTTAGTAAGATTTACTGAAATATGATTTTCAATTATCAATTTTCTAAAAGTCAGTTCTTCATATCTCACTGAAAAAGTAGTCTTATTTTTCTTCTACGGCGCTCTAGAATGATGCGACAGCTCCCATTCACTTTGAATGGACGTCCCCAGCCTTCTGCAGCAGATGTTTTTCGGTAACTGACTGCTACGCCATTAACGCTAGCTGCCAATGGTACACAGTAAATTTTGCAGTGTTAAATCAACACTTAGAGAGTTTATTTAACTTCTTCTAGAGTGTATTTGGTCCAATTGTCTCCAAATTAACACTGCAAAATGTACAGTGTAACAAGTTTTGTCACTTCAGATTCACGGTACCATATCACTCCGCAGGTAGTTCGGCCACTTTGAAAGTAAATATTTGCTACGTTGTAGACGTAGTAGCGCCTACGTCTATGGAGTTTTTAGCAGATCAGAGGCAGCAGGGGCTCGACAGCAGCTCAACAAACTGGCCTATACCGCACCAGTGGAGTGTTGCTTAGGAACAACAATAACGTTCCAAATGGACTACTTTATCTCGACAGAAGCCATTGTTTATATGAATAAATTCTTAATCATTTTGGTAAACAATTGTCTGTCTTTTCTCAAAATAAGCTGTAATAAGCTGTAATAACCCATAGAATAAGCAGGATAATGTATTGCCCACACGTGACTATTGAAAAATATTTCCCTTCGAGGCGGAACAATACATTATCCCTTACTAACTGTGATGAGATATTTTGACTAGAAATGAGAAAAATACACTTGGTGAGATTTAGATTTTTGCAGTTTCAATTCTCATGTTGTGGGTGTTTTTGCATAATTGTGTACTAATTTTAGATAAATTATAGCTATAGATTGTACCTCAAATGTCTGAGTATTAAACATGGGGAAAAAAATCTGAATAAACGCAAGTTACAACTGTAGAAAAGAACACTTCCAATTAATAAACATGATAACTTATCTTTGTAGCAGCTGAAAGTGTCCTGGAAAATAATTTCAAGTAAAGAATTGGAAGCCTAAATTATTTTAGCAAACAAAGCCCTTATTATATAGTTTATAATAGTTGATTACATATTATTTTAAGTAGAAATGAGAAAAAAAACACACTTCATAAGATTTAAATTTGTTCCAAATTGTTTTAGATTTGGAGACTCCCGATATAAAATATTTAAATGTATTTAACAACCAAGAACTGGATCTCAACCAAGTCAAATAACAGGTACAGTCACAGAAAAAAAAAACTTAAATTATCAAAAGTGATCATAAACGATCACTATGAAATGAAGTACCAATTGGTGGGTGTATCATGTGACTAACACAGACAGAAAAGAAAACATAGAATGAATAAAAGCACAGTTTTTGTCAGTACAATGACATAAATATTAATGTAAGAACTGAAGTGATTTTGTTTATTATCAAGAAAACATTGAAAATGGACAAATATCAGCTCTGAAATTAAACTACGTTGAGCTATTTTTAAAAAAATTATTATTACATTTGCCCAGACAAATGTACCTTTAATTGTACAAAGCATTAAAATAAACAAGAAATTGAAGAAAACAAGGGGTGGTCTAATATTTTTTTCCATGACTGCATTAATAGCTGCGGTTGCATATGATGGTTATGGCTGAATTTGTTAGTTTTCCAAATACCTGAAAATAGAACGTGGTAAGACGGACTCTCCTCTCAGCTGATGTGAACACATCTCAAATCTCAAATTGAAACTTAAACTGGAACATGAACCTGCTAGAGCTGTGCTGGACAAGTGAACACAACACTCAGATACAAACAGGTTTATCCTAAGTGGGGTCCGATTGCTCAACAGTAAACTTGTTTACATTCACACTAATACTTCTGGGGTCATCAGATTACTAGTGATCATGTAAACAGGATAATCTGATGAACACATCTGTATTTGTCCCCAGTACTATAATGTTCCCACATATTAACCTGATTTATATTGTTTATTTATTATATTATTTTTTTCTATAACATTTTAAACATTTTAGACAGACAAGGTGATGCACAGCATGAGGTAAAAAAAAAAGTAGACATATAACTACTATTTTGAATTTACCCTTACAAAACATTAGTAGTATTTACTCACTATTATATAATTATGAAGATGTCAGATTAAAATACAAATCTAGAATTTAACAACAAAAGAGATAAAGGAAAGAATGCAGAAATAAATGCAGGGATAAAAATTAAAGTAAAAAAAAAACATTAAAAAAAAAAAAATGACAAAAATAATAAATATTGCTACGGTCATAGTTAACGACCTAAAAGCAGACAGCTAGGAATCAGTTCAAGTTCCTTTTACTGAACAAACACAAAATCAAAACTGGGAAAAGGACGATACTCAAAAAGTGATAGGTCCACAGAGGGGGGGGGGGTCAAACCAGCTGACGAGCACCTGGAGGTCTGGGCGGACTACGATCAACTGGAATGAGACGAGGCATGTTGAGCCGCATTTTGTATTAACGGTGTATTTTGTAATAAACGTCCAAAATGTAACAACGTTTTCATTTCTTTTTTTTTTTTTTATAAACTGCCACATTTTGTAAAAAATTTTGCAGCATTATGTAATAATTTATTCCATTTTGCAGCAGCAGGTGCTTTGGTGGTGTGGGATTAAAACTCAAGGAGCTGTTTGGGAAACATTCCAAGTCGTTTATGGCTTGGCTGGTAATTAGATATATTAAACATTATTAGGAGAATTTGAAATTATGGAAATATTTTGGAAATATAAATGTTGTTGTTTGTGAAGCAATTTCATTTTAGTTTAAAATGAATGTTAGTGGATAAATTATCTGTTCACAATAGTTCTGTAAACAAGCAGAAGACACTTACGTTCTTTAACCTTTTAAGCCTCAAGGGAATTTTCTTGGAATTTTCAGCCTAAAACACATGCCCAAATTAAAGTAAAATACAAGTAACAAACAAATAAACTATGCTTTAGAATTGTTATTACGTTTTTGTTTTTTTTTACTACCATGCTATTACATTTTCTACAGAATAAAAAAGTTGCAAATGCATTTTGTAATAATCTTTTCAAAATGTAATAACTTATTACATAATGTATTACAAAATGTGTTTGGGGCATTTTATTTTAAAATGCTGCTTTATTATAAAATTAAATGAAAAACTTTATTACATTTTGGATGTTTATTACAAAATGCGGCTCAAAAAGGCGAGAGGGGAACCAACCAGACAATGACAAGAAGAGAAAAGAGCATTTAAATAAAGATAAGTAATGAGGGATAAATAAGAAACAGGAGGGAAAAAAGAGGGGAAAGGTGACAGCGGGATCCTGACAAATAAATCATTTGTATTTCTTATTATGTGAATGCTGATGATGTTACACAGCAATTTTCTAACTGTGGGATCAATAAAATAATTCTATTCTGCTCTAAATAAATAAAGAAATACCGAAATCAATTTATCAAACCACGTTTTATATTGTTGTACTTATTTTTCAATATGGCAGGGTTGGTCCTCCATACATATCAGGTGGATTTGAAAGGGGGTATAGCTGATGTTAACTGAAAAATAAGTAGTTATATTCCCTATTTCACTGTATACCCTGAACTATACATAAACTATACCACCGTACGTACATAATCAGATCGACAGCCAATAATAGACTGGAGCATCTAAAGCAGGTTTTTCAATTATCACATTTCTTAAGAGTATGTTAACGTGTCAGATCAGATTATTACAATTATCTGATTACTCCCAGTTATCACAAATAAAGTATATCCCAGTGTCATCTCTGAATACAACAAAGTCTGATCATGGGTTCAGCTCTGGATTATCATAATTAATTTGATGGTTCTTCTGTGCTGCTGGTTTAATGATCACACATATCATTTGAGTATTTGCGTCTGTGTGTGTGTGTTGCTGAAGGCTATCGAAGCTAACCTGGTCCAGAAGTCCCCTGGAGGTCTCACCTATATGGCCGAGTGGAGGGGCGGTATCCTGGATCATAAGATGGGTCACCTGGCCTGCTTCTCTGGGGGGATGATCGGCATCGGGGCTGACGATGGAGCTCCTGAGAAGAGGCAGCACTACCTGGATCTGGCCGCTGAAATCACACACACGTGCCATGAGAGCTACACACGTTCAGGTCAGTGGGCGCCCACAGTGGGAGTGGGGTCAGGTACCGAAATGTTGCATCACATCCTGCCTACGACAATGTTCAAGCACGGGGGCGTTGGCCAGAGCCTTCTATGGTATAGCCAAGCAAGATTGTTTGATTGATTGATAGATATTTTATTGATCCCTTACAGGAAATGACTTGGTTACTACAGCAAGACAGAGCTGCAGTAACATGCTGCCAACCACATGGAATACAGAACAGAATGCAACCACATACAATAAAACTATACTCAGACAGCAAACATTGTAGACACAGTACACATGGAAAACTATGATGGGATTTTTTTTAAAGTGATTCTGGGTCGAACAAGAATTAGGGTCGTGGAGGTAGACACAGATAGGATTATTATTATTTTTTTATTTTTATTTTTTTTGGGGGGGTTAGGGGTCTGTATGTAGTGCAAAGTCATTGAGTATGTTTACATGATGTTTTTTAATTATGATTTATTAATTCCGAATAAACTAATTCGAAATTAAAGCTTTTTCCTACGTGTTGACATGAACATGTTAATTCTGAATAACCATTTCTATGGGTGTATTCTGCTTTATTAATTCAGCTTTAAGAGCTTAGGGTTACAGAGGGTTGTGATTGGACGCCCATGTGGCATCTACTTGTTTCAGAATTATTTCAGTTCTATTAAGAACGAAGCTGTAATCAGAATGATCTTTAGAATAATAATAATAATGAGTTTAATTCAGTTACCGAGCTCACACATGCAGCAGGCAAAGTAATAATATAAAGAAAAAATAAGTAATACAATGTTAAAGCACAATAGATTTCCATTACATACTTTCGCTTCCTGTTTTGCTTTCGTTACAACTATCAACATGGAAGACCAGATACTACATGCTGTTTTTGTATTTATGCATTGGATGGATGGATGGATGGATGGATGGATGGATGGATGGATGGATGGATGGATGGATGGATGGATGGATGGTCGGTCTTAATAGTCATTATAAAAACACATGTACAATGACATTTAAGCATTTCTTTCACTGCAAGATATTTAAAAGGGAAAATAAAAGCATAAAAACGATAAGTATTAGAGCATTGCAGCATTGGAGATGCAGTGTAAAACTGTAGTAGCTGTTATGGGGCACAACCGTTTGCTTGTCTTATTAAAAAGATGTTATAGTAGATGTAGAGTAAGAAAATTAAGAGTCGAGGCCAGTTAGATTGTAAATTACCACAGGCCTGGGAATTTAAATAGCGACCCTACATCAAAAGGTGAATCATTGTTGGTGGCTTCAGCTCAGTAGAGAGACGATAGGCCTAATAAGGAGCGGCAAGGAATTAAAGTTCTCGATTATTGTCTCAGAGTAACGTCTCACAGCTGCAGGCAGCGGCAGCAGATGCAGAACTGCTTAATGCCGATAATCACACACTGTTGTAATTCAGGAAGAATGAAAAGGAAGAAAAGACAGTAAGGGGGAGTGGAGATAGATGGGGTATGGAAGAGTAAACATTGTTATTAAAAAAATGTCTGAGACTTGGGGCAGAATTTTACCGTAAATCTACCTTCTAAATAAGCTTGAAAAGTGAAGTTATGATAGGATTGTACTCATACACTGGAGATAAGTGGGGAAAATGAAAAAAAAAAGATAGTGGATCCAGTTAAAAGCCTATATTTTTCCCTGACATCTGTCTTAGCCTTGACAATAATCTCCTCTGCTAATTTTAAGCTTTTTTTTTTTTTATGCTAGGTGGGCTGTGAGAATTCATCCACGAGTGCTTGTATGCCTTTTCACTCAGCTAACATGACTCATCACATAACAGGTTTCCTGATACGCCTGGAAAACTTTTGATCTTGGTGCCCAAAAGCCTTCTCTGGATTTCTCTTTCATAGTCTTTTACTCGGTTTCTCTTCACTCATTAAAGAAACTGGATGATGCTCAGCAGCCCTCAGATTATCTTTCTGCAGAAGAGTGTGAAATTTGGTCTTGGGTGCATGTGAAGTGGTTGCTATTTAACTCTGTCTTAAACAGTGCTACCAGAAAGACTACCCCTTACCACTTAACTGGATCACTGCCATCTTCACAGCAACATATGATAACAGCAAAATAGAGTTTTCATGGGAGCAGCAGGAGTATAAAATGGTTCTTTATTTTATAAAACTGCCATCACAGACTCCTAATGCTACAGTGTTTCCCTTTTTTAGAACAGGCTGAAGAATAGAAACCTGGCAATGACTGTACGTACCACACATAGTGGGGCATTTTGGAAAACTGATATTTCCACCTCTCTGTTGTGAATAAATACCTCATGCACAGTTTCCCCCAGTGTACTATAAGCCTGGTAGGCTAGCAGGTATGAGCACAAGTAAAGGTAAAGGAAATGCGGGCAGGTAGCGGACACGGAAGTGACAAAATAAAAGCAGATTCATAGATGAAACCTGTTTTTTTTTTTATTTTGAAGGAGTCACAGATGTCACTCACCAGCATTAATGGTGTGAATTTTAGCCAAAAAATAAAGCCCTTAAAAGTAAGTTCCTGGGTAGTTAAAGTGTGCTCTACTAAAACATCTTACATCTACTAAAGCATCTTAGAATTGCAACTAAATGTTACTTCTGTTATGAACCAATGAGGATGTAAATGATGGTATATCTGTCACAGATATAACAAATCTGAAACCTGCAACCAACACATTACAAATGGATGAAAATGTGACATTTGAGTGGATAAAAAAAGGGTCCGAATTCTTTCGAGTTGAACATTATTAGTTCTGTAGTTGTTAAAAATCTTTTATCAATCATGTTGTGTCTTTAGTTCTGTCACGCTGTAGTAAGGATCCACGGTTACACTTCCACCAATCAGATATGGAAGGTTAATTACTCTGTTTCTAGACACTCTTGTCAAGGCGATATAGAAGCCTTCCCATTTTGTTAACTTTACTTATGTTCTTGTTAACATTTGCTCTATTACATTTCTTTTGGTGGTGGGACTTCTGGCGCACGTTATTTATTCATACTGTTCTACAGTATATAGTATTATTTGTTATTTATTTATTATTTACTTGTTGTATTTGTTTGTGTATGTGGCGCTGCTAAAATGCTTTGGTTCAATGTATGAATAATAATAAAAAAAAAAAGGATCCACAAGTAATGACACAGAAAAGGCTCTGTTGTTGAGCTTCAGGTAAATACACAAAGTAGGCGATAATGTGGCAGAGTTTTGTGACTCAGCAGCCAAAGGTAACTGACAAAATCCAACGAGGCGTGTAGACATGTAGACTTCCATAAGTTAGTGTGGCAGGGAGGGTTCCAGACAATACCTGGAGAGGAAAGAAACGAGGTGAGATACAGCCAAACACACTGACGGGAACAAAGAAATAAACTGACAAGGGAAGCATGGGAGTGTCAACTTAAAGAGTGTGTGGAGGTGGGAGACAGGTAGGTGTGAAAGAGCGACAGGTGAGGTGAGTGAGAGTGAGGAGACAGTGACGAGTTCATGAAGACGGTTGTAAAGTATGATTTCTTTTACCTTCCACTGACCTGGACAGAGCAGATATAGAACTGAAACACCAAATATGAAGTATGACAATGGGTTCTATACACAGCACCGCTACTTCCTGAACTTAAAGGCGACATGTCATGCAAAATGCACTTTTTAAAGTTTTTCCAACACAAATATATGTTGTCTGTGTATGAGGAGACCCCTAAATTATGAACAAAATCCATCCACTCTCCTTTTCTTTGGATCCATTTCGTGTTAGAGGGGGGTACTTTGTACCCTCACCCCACCTACTGGTCACAGACACCTCTGCTCAGACTTACAGATCCACCATTGTTCTCCATCTTAGCTCGTAGGTTGATCAGACAGGCTGGTCCATGCGTGTCACTGTAACCATGGTGTCTTAGCTCGTCTGGCCGACCCTTGTCCAGACGAACCGGACCCGAATGTGCACCGGCGCTGTTAACGGACCAGGACCTGAAGGCACCGTGGCTGTAAAACACACACCTGCACAGTGTGTCCAATAATGAAACACAGGAAATAAAGGAGGTGCCTTAAGTGTGTATAGAGATCATTAAGAATCCTGAAAAGAATCACAACAAAATGTTACAGCCGTTACTTTGCACATGTGATGCAAATGTATTTCCATCTTAAACTATAATGTCCATTTGCGATCTTTATTTACCTCTGTTTACTGTAAACACAAAAATGAAAATAGCAACTTGCCGAAATCTCCAATTTTGTCGAATCTTTAGCAACCACTGTTGTTAATGGGCATGGCTATCATTGTCATGTAAATGATAGGCACAAACACAGAGACAAAAGATAGTGCCAATGGCTTGATACTGTATCATCACATGTGAAGAGATAGAATATTTCTGTCGAAAACTCTGATATCTTTCCAAGATTTATATTTCCCTCTCGTTACACAGAAACACAAAAACTGACATTTGCCAAAATCACTGGAGTTTTTAGAACATACTATTTTTTGTTTGTTGTTCTTGTGTCAACAATATGCACTAACCTGGGCAGCCCTCCATCTTTCATCATAAGAAATCTGGTTAATGACGCCCATTTTGTCTTCTATTAATATAATTATACTTAGATTTTTCCTTTTGTTCAGACAAGATATAATTTTGTCACACAGGTAACATCTAAAACCTATAACTTGTCTGAACAAAACAAAAAGGAAAAGTATAATTATAATGAGAAATCTGTGTGGAATTGTACGCCTTTAATCCAAATGTGAAGGTGCTGAGTAAACTACAATACACAGAAAAGACCAACTTTTCTCAGACAAACTTATAAATACAGGGTGTAATCTGTAATTCAAGCCTTATTTCTGAATCAAACAACTGACAATAGTTGTGAAGAGATTTATGGACTTGGACCTGACTTTGACTTTGACAAAAAAAAAAAATTGGTGCATATGACACATTGTGAAACCACCCCACCACCAAGACTTGTATTTGATATTAAAAAAAAAAAATTAGATCGAGCACATTTTACAGCGATCAGCCCAATTCCACACTGCATTCTCAGTAGAATAGAATAGAATAGAATAGAATAGAATAGAATAGAATAGAATAGAATAGAATAGAATAGACCTTTATTTGCTACTTGTGCAGGACACATAGAAGCTTTTGTTCAGTCGCTCCCAGAGTCAAAGAACACAAGACAAACCTAGAACTATATATAAAAGTGCATAAAAAAATTAGATGAAACCCCCTCCCAAAAAAAGCACTAATTTCACTAAGAAAACCAGGTGTCTGGTCAGGCTAGATAAACTCAAATGCAGAGAAAAATACATTTTCCAAGACTCCCGTCTACATATAAACATAACCTCTAAAGTTATTCAAGTGTTAGTAATTATCCGAATCCTTCATAAATACCTGAGGACTCCTTCACACATCAGCGAGCAGCAGAGATTAACAACATTACTGATGATAAAAGCCCAGCTATGCCAACGCTGTTGACCTCAAAGCTTATAAATTGTTCTACAAACAGATAAAACAACCGTCGACGCTGACTTCTTTGACCTGAGAATGGAATTCATCTGAAAATCAATTACACCGTTGGCTGGTGTAAGTAACAAACAACGCTCGGTTGGAATACGCAGTTTACATTTCACTAAATTATTAACTGAAGGAGAAAAAAAAATCTGGAGCACAGGTTTTCACCCTGGGATTACAGTTTCCCTTGGTCACTAAAGCATGACCCACTTTGATCAAATGCACACCAAGCAAATTCATCTTCCAAAAATAGGCTAGTAAGCACATATACAATGTCATTATAACCTTGTTTTATTTTTTTTTAATATAATATATACACGTGGTTTCATGCCTGCATTCTGGTGGTTCAGTTAGAACCAGACTCCCTTGTCAACCGGTTGGGGATTTTTTTTTTTTTTTTTTTTTTTTTTAAAGGCGACTGTAATAAATTCAGGGCAGGAAAAAGCAGACTGATGAGATGATATCAATCCTACAAAAAAAATTAGAAACTGTCAGAAATGACATCTTTGACTTAGATAGAAAGTCGGTAACTGCTGAGCTGAATACCTAAGTCAAAGCAACACCATAAATAAATGTGAACATCAGAATCTTCACAGGAAATCAATAAATCTGATGAAACTACCGGTAGGAAATAGGTGATTCTAGGTCAGATGTTTTAACCCATAAAGAGCCAAACAGCCACTGATCTAAAATGTTTATTAATGTGGATCAAGTAATTCTATCAATACATGTAAATAAATGATGTAAAATGCAGTTTGTTATCTTTTCATGTTCATCAGATATGATCTATTTGGATGTTCAGAGGCTCCATACAGATGGAGATACTTGTTTTTACATTCAATTCTTTATATAATTGCCAGAAAAGTCACTTTTTCTTCGGTTTTCTGTGTTTCTAGTAAAATAACCTTTGAAGTTACTCTGACCTTTAATAAACATTTACATGATCAGTGAATGAAATACTGGAAAATGTAATGAGTTTCACCATAAATAAATTAAAAAAAGGTTAAATGTACAAAAAAAAAGAAGTAATTTGGGAACTGGCATAAAGTAAAGTTGCATTGAGTCTTTATGTATTAAAATAAATAACTACTATTTCCCTCAATGTCATTAAAGCCTCATCTAATTGCAATATTACGACAAGCAACATAATGGAATGAAACAGACAGCTTTGTAAAACCTTGGTATCAGAATTGAATGTTAAAAAACAAAGGGTTAATGAATTAATTATCCAATTATAAAGCTGAAATCATTTGGATTTCTTTTTATTTCTCTCATTTGACAAAGGTCAATGATTACATACTGAATCCCACTTACATTTTACTTATCAAAAATAAATCACATTGTCACAATCATTGCATGAAAAAAGGTAAAAAAAAAAATAAAATAAAATATTGTATCTTTGTGAACATAGTAACACAGTGGCAGTTTTTTTTTAAGTATGCACAATTTTTCCTTCATGCATTCAGAGCATATTTATAATAAACCATGTGCACCACAAATAAGTATAACTACACAACATAAATAAAACCAAAACACTGTTTTCATTACTGCTATAGACGCTTAAAGGAAATGGATATCCCCGCCCATGACAGTAAATAAATAATAACAATAAAGTACCAAGCATTGCTTTAGCAGACAGCTGTATAAATACTTCACTACATATCACACCTCATGTTCTCACCAGTCTGTCTAAATTCATATTGAACATATTTAGGATCACATTTCCACTTCATCCTGCCTGCAAACATCAACACAAACTTAACCTGTGCATCACCATAGCAACAGTCAGCTTCACACACATCTGTCAAGATAAAGGTCATATACTGTAGGCAAACATTTATTTATTTGAACACTGATACTATTCAGAACAAACCAACAGTTGAAGGAGCTGAGTCTAAAGGTGTGTGTTAGAAACTCCCCCAAACTGGAAGCAGATGTGGAATGGAATCAGAACGAATTAACTACAGTAAAAAAAAAACAACAACAAAAAAACAGTTCTTCAAAGAATATGATCATCAACCTCCAACTGGGATGTAATATTAATGGGCAAATGAACATAGTGGTTCCATTTTAGGAAAAGTACACTTGAAGTAAATGCAGGTTTTTATTTTCAGATACAGTGTGTGTGTGTGTGTGTGTGTGTGTGTGTGTGTGTGTGTGTGTGTGTGTGTGTGTGTGTGTGTTCTTTCAACATCCAACTCCCATTAATTTCTTATATTGTGGACGTTACATTACATTTTCACAACTCTTTGGGTGATTATGTCTTATTTTAAGTGTAATGAGATATTTTGACGAGAAATTAGAAAATTTTATGAGGTTAAATTTTGATTTTTGCAGCATAATAATGAAATGCTATGTAAATGGCATTTCATCATTGTTATGATAAAACATGAATATATACTATAGTTACTGTGCAAAAATCCTAACCCTACATTTAAGGATTTTTGGTTTACTAAAGTTATAATAAAAAAGCATATTATTAATTAAAATTTGTAACATATAAAAGCATATCTACCCTGTATCCACTGGACACACAGACACTGGACCTAATGAACATGTCACATGTCACAACACACACACACACGGTTCCCAAAAATTCAGAGAGTGCCGACAGTTTGGTTCAAGTGAATGTTAGTGCCAATAATACGATGGGTGTTGAAGTCACAACCTTCCTGTTATTTCAATTGGTTAGTGTCGTCACCCCCCCAGAGGGTAACATTTATTGCATAAAAGTAGGGATTAAAAAAAGTCGCACCCTACTTAGATATATAATACACATTATTTGGTTAAAACAATGATTTTCTCAGGAAAAAAACAATTGAATAATAATGTAAATAGTCAGTATTAACAGACATAACCTCTGATAAGAGAATGAACTCATTTGTGAAATGTGTGAAGTTAAATAATAAAAGTATTAACTTCCAGTTCACAGATGTCAACAACTATACATGTTCAAAGGTAAATGGACTAATATATACACTGTAAGGCAGGGGTCTCAAACATGCTGCCCGGGGGCCAAATGCAGCCCACCAAAGGTTCTAATGCGGCCCATGGGATAAATATGCAAAGTCCAAAAATTCCACATTTAAGGCTGTGGAAATGATTTTAGTTCAGGTTCCACATACAGACTATTATGATCTACAGTCAAATTACAGCGGAATAACCTACAAAAAAGAATGACTCCATATTTTCTTCTTTACATTATACCCAGAAATAATGATGAGAAATTTCTGTCTTTGTTATAGTGCAAGAAATAATGTTAAATTAGGCAAATATTTATACTTTCAAACTATCCTGTAAAAATAAAATGTGAAAAACATGAACAAACATGAACAACCTGAAATCTCTAAAGAAAATTAAGCACAATTTTAACAATTTAGTGTCTTTGTAGTAGATCTCATCCATAATGTATGTGTGTAAATGATGAACTGAGGCATAATATTGTTAGAATTGCACATATTTTTCTTGAGCTAATTCAGTTTTTTCAGGTTATTCACACCTTTCTTGTTGGATAGTAAGTATTTTCATTAGGTAATTGGGTTTGTTTGCACTAAAACAAAGACATACATTTGGAATTGTCACCTTTTTTCTCAGTTATTATGCTAATATTTTACTAGTCTGGCCCGCTTGAGATCAAATTGGGCTGAATGTGTCCCCTGAAAGTCATGAGTTTGAGACCCCTGCTGTAAGGTGCCTTGACTCGCATATGAATTGAAGAAACATCCCATTGGTAATCCAAAGGGTTCATGAATCTCCTGTTATGATGAAGCAAGACAATTGGGCCACTTCAGTGAGATTTTTTTTTTTTAATTCAACAAGTGAAAAATATCTTGGTAAGATTTCTTGAATTTCCAGATCTGTTGTCTAAAAATAAGTTACTTTATCTCATTGAGAAGTTACTCTTTAGGTGATTATGTTTTATTTTAAGTGTAATGAGATATTCTAACTAGAAATGAGGAAAAATACACTTGGCAGCTTAATTATTATAATTAATTTAATTTTTTTTTTTGCTCCACGTCAAGAAAAAACAAATCTGCCAATGGAACAAGGAAAAAATATCTTGTTAAAGTTTCTTTAAATAAGATTTTCAAGATCTGTTATCTAAAATTAAGTTCTTATATCTCACTGAAAATATACTCTTTAGGTCTTATTTTAAGTGTGATGAGATATTCTGACTAGAAATGAGAAAAACACACTTGGTAAGATTTAGATTTTTTCCACTTTCAGTCTTTCACTCACTCATTCACACATCGTAACATGAACCAGCTGTTCACAGTCACCTCTCAGTTCGAGGTTTGGTGGTTCAGTCCAGCCAGATCCTGTTACTCCAGACTCTCAGTGACATCAAACAACCAACTGCAGCACAGCAACAGAAGACATAAAAAAAGGACATACAGAGACAGGTTTTGCATCATCTCGTGTGCCCTAGCTGTTCTAAACATGTTTCTAAATTTAAAATGTTTCTATGCCTCTTGTCCTGACCTTGGCAAGAATAGACTCTTTTATACTGTGTCATGAATAGAAGCTGTGTTGTATGCCATTTTGTATCGTGGCAGAAATGTAAGGGGAAGTAAATAGAGAAGAAAAACAGAAATTTACAGAGTTTACTGGAGTAGGTTTAATTATATAACTGAAAAAAAAAAATATATATATATATATATATATATATATATATATATTTATTTATTTTTTTTGTTTTTTTCTAAATACACTAAGGAGGAATGATAATGAAACACTGGTTGATTGTAATGTTTGTCAGGGCACTTGTGAATCATGCATATATAATTGTTCTGTTCCATTTCAAACAGAAGTTCTTTTGTAAATGAGTTTCTTTCTTACTCATTAGGATTATTTATGGACAGTCAAAACAGTAATATCTAGATATGTTTTGTGGAATAATTCTCTTTAACCCTCCTAAGTCAAATGCCTTTCAGAGACTCTGAGGCTTCTCAAATACTAATTAGATCAGCGTGAAGTACCTCCTTGTCACCTTCCATGTGCTTTGGCTCCTCTGAATAACCACTCAAGCACCAGGTACTTTACCTGTGAATAAGTGAAGTGATAGTGATAGGTGTGGCCTCGACAGCAGCAGAAGTCAGAAAGTACAGAAAATACAACGATTTATTTTCACTGTCTTTATAGCTATGTCATTTATATATATAACTAGAAGTTTCAAGGTTTTTAAATGGTGTTAGATTGTCAGATCTGTTTTGGAGAAGTGTCAAATTGCCCACCGACGGGCATTTGTGTCTTTAATGGTTTGTTTTTGACATGATTGCCAAAATATTTTTTGCTCTATTGTTTATTTTATATTGTTTAAAGGTGTCATTCCATCGTTATTTCATTAATATTGCTGTGTTCTCCATTGCTATTGAATTCATTGTGTGTTGGTTCTGGATTGCTTTGTTTCCAGCTGTTTTTTCACGGTAGAAAAATGACTTGAGGTCGAACATCAGAGTTTACCGGTACTTCCTCATACATGTCCATGACATGATGACGAGGTGTCTCTGATTAGTTCAGAATCCGTGACTCACTCTCTGTATATGTTTACCTTTACCAGAGTAGCATCCAGCTAGGTTTTGTGTCGTTGCTTGTTCTGATAACGTACAGGGAAAAAAAACTAGGCTTTATTTCCACATAGAGCACATGAACCAGTTTGATCCGCCATCTTTTTCAAGTTTGTGCAGCAGCTACTGCGGTGCTGTCTTCTCTTGTAGATGCTAATGCTAATGCTACTTCAGATTGCAATCGGGGACGAGCTTAACCCCACGTGGGTGACGCTAAAGTGTGTCTGACGTCAGATGGACCAGCTTTTTCTGGGTCCCTCGTTCCTCTTGTTGTTTTCTGTGAATGCAGTATGCAGCCAGTGGACGTGACAAACCACTGTCAAAGGAAACATGTGTTGGTAACTCGGGGTGACCCATCAGATTCCAAAAAAGAGCATGGAAAAGTGGTTTTCAGTGGAATGACACCTTTAAATGTTCAAAATGCAGTTTATAAATTACGAAAAAAAGAAAAAAAAACTGTCAGTGGTTTGTAATGTGTTTGGAAATGACCAAAAAATAGTCACTTGCCTGATTGGGACAGTGGGGTAAATTCAAGCCTTCATTAATGAACAGTGATGGGATGACTGTACCATGTTGTTGATTATATGTGTTTTTATTATGTAAAAAAAAAAAAAAAATCTAGTTTCATCTTATCTTCTGCTAATGTTGTTCTTTTTGTGTTTTTTTTTTTTTTGTCTCCATCAGCTACCAAACTGGGACCCGAGGCGTTCAGATTCGATAGTGGAGCCGAAGCCACAGCAACCAGGCTGAGCGACAGATACTACATCCTACGACCGGAAGTCATCGAGAGCTACATGTACATGTGGAGACTGACACACGACCCAAAGTATCGAGACTGGGGCTGGGAGGCAGTGGAGGTGAGCTGCAGATAATATTAAAATACATAAAAGAATAACCAAATAACAATTTTATATTTAACCGGGTTATCAGGTATAATTAGCTACAGTCTCACACCCTCAATTGCTGTTGGGTGACACTATACATTAGCTTGTAGATAAAACGATTACACTGGCAGGAGGTGAAGGTTGTGGAAGGAGCACCATTATTAACATGGCAATAGACAGGACATTAGCTGTAGTAAACTGCACAGGGCTGCCATGATGGTCTTAGTATTAATTTAGTGCAACACAGAAGTGGAGAGATCAGGCTGACGAGTTTGACGTGCTTTTAATTATCGGGCACAAAGGTTGAAAGCACCGCACAACGTTGTTCTTCATGAACATCAAGCATTAACACATCGGGGTCTTTGTTAATTAGTACATATAAGCCAGGCCTTTGTAGCAGGGGTAATAATGTGCTAATCCGCTCGGCTAGCTCAACCACTCTCCATTAGCCCTTGTCAGATTGAGCATTGCTTGGGTTTCAACTGGGTAGGCAGCTGAAGGCCCTGACACCTTCCATCATTTTTTCTTTTTCTTCCTTCCTTTAGGTGTAGCTACATGAAGTCACTGTTCCTGAGTAAAGTGATTTTGTCATTTTGCAGAATAAAATACGACAGAAATACCACATGGAAAATCATACAGTGTGTAAAATATATGTTTCTGTCATTGTGCAGATGTGAAAAAGCCTCGCTGTGATCTGACGAAAAGACGATGTGGGAGTATGAATAGAGCTCTGGGAAAAAAATAGATCGAGTTTTACAATCTATAGGTGTATGTTTAAGGAGAGGGAACCCTTTAAAAGGACTGAAATCATGAGGAGTTAATTTGTGCATAAACTAACTCTCATGGACATTTCCACTGTCGTCTTCTTATAACTATACTCAATATGGAATATATAATCCAATCACTTTGAAGAATTACATAGTTAGTGAATACGACTTGATTGTTCAAGTGCACTGTGAAATAAATGTTTCAAGATCAAAGGAAAAAAAAAACACTAAATGGAAGGAAAAGATACTTAAAACAAATGAAATATATGTTCATGCAGCAAAAAAATTTCACTGGACAAGATTTATAGAATTAAGATTCTTAAACTAGAAATAAGCATGTCTACAAATGACCACTTGAAATAAGAAATTACTAATTCAAACAAGATAAATTGTGTTGAGTGTCCACTCCAGGAAGAATAGTGATGGTTTAAACCAAAGCTAATGGAGATCCTAATAAGTTCATGAAATTCTTTAACATTTCTAAACTGGTCCTAAAAGTTGGACAAAAAAGCTAAAACTACAAACCAGAATATACGTAAGATAATGTTATGAAGTTTGGAAGCACTTTAGCCCTATTTTGAAAAAATACTAACTGACATAAAAGAGAAGATTTTTTTAAGATGAAGCATATATATATATATATATATATATATATATATATATATATATATATATATATATATATATATATATATATATATATATATATATATATATATAAATTTTACATTATATTCAATCCAAATTCTGCATGTAAAGACAAGGCCAAAGGTCAAAAGAACACAAAGATTATGCACTAGTGTTTTTCAAATATTTCTTTATTCTGTCGCACATACGGTTTGAGAATTGACATAATTATTCAAGGTAAAATGTTTCACAAAAATAATCACTATTGTAAAATCATTCACAATTTAAATGTATTTAACTTCTTGCATGTTCTGCATGTTGTAAATGAACGGTTACATATAAACCCTGCAATGAGATTCATGAAAACCCACAAATCTGGATTAGAAAAACCACTAGGATCCTTATATTTAATAGTGTCTTTATTTCTAACAGTACATAAGACCATTTACAGCCATGTTTACAAGTTAAAATCCACTGACACCTACAGAAGGTGGTTATACTGTCCCAATGTTGCTCATATTTTAATCCTAATATTTTATTAAAATAACCATTCACTTTGAGATGGGTTAGAGTAAAAGCTTTTTTTTTTCATCATTGGGGGGTTATGTGTAAATCCCTCTTTTAGTATTAGGTCCAAAAAAGATGGAAAAGTTTCAGATACTAAAATTAACCTTGTTTTATAGAAGTACCCAACTCTACATAGACAGACAGAACATAAATAGTCAAATGAAATTACAGACGTAAAGTATCACATAAATGTATAACAAACTCATTGTGACTATTTAATAATTTATGTTTGAAAAACAGTAAGATGAAGCTTATATTTGTCCTTCCCCATTTTTAAATGACTTGACTAATCAGCTTACTATTACTGTGGGTCTCTCAGACATTCTTACCATTCTTTTCTACAAGATGTTGCAGCACCAGCAGCATTGGCAGTAAAAAAAAAATAAATACAAGAATAACAATACAATAGCAACAGCAAAAACCATCTATATAAGAAATCTGAAGAATAAAAAGCCAGAAGTGGTAGAAAATGTGGGTAATAAAACAGAAAGGTGCAGCAATAAACCATAATGTGAAAAGTAAAATGTCATTTTTCAGTAGTATAGATAGTAAAGCGTCTAAATATGATTCAGACATTTGCAGTGATAACAGTCTCATCTGTGTGTTTGAAACTCAAAATACCCACAGTGGGAAAAGGTCCAGTATTCATTCTTATTTTCTACAGTAACAATTGTAACAGTCAGGAGTGCTCTCTTCTTTACTTCCTCCCAAAAGGACAAAAAAAAAAAAAACTCAAATCAATAGGTAAGGACATTGAAACATGCCCTGTACTCTCCCTGTGTGTGTTTCCTCAGGCCCTGGAGCAGCACTGTAGAGTGGAATCTGGTTTCTCTGGGATCAGGGATGTTTACACCACAACAGTCAGCCACGACAACATGCAGCAGAGCTTCTTCCTGTCAGAGACGCTCAAGTAAGACCCATTTCCTCTCACTATTTCCCCTGGTAGGAAAATGTGGCAAATGGGATTTTTTTTTTTTTATTTATTTATTTATTTTTATTATTTATTAGTTTTTAGTGTGCATGCATAAAACCCACCTATAACATTCCTGCACAAAATGATTTCTATGGTTTATATATATATATATATATATATAATTCTGTTTTTCTGCACTCGTATATTGGGTGAGACACAGTGTTTAGAAGTCATCTCAGAGCCTTCTAATCACAAACCAATACAATTTTCTTCATTTTACTTGGAAATGAAGAACATCCCAGGGAGCACGGAGCAGCGAATATAAATGGCTGCAGTTAAACGCAAGTCGTCTAACCTCGCCTCCTCTGTGGGTCATTAATGTGTTGCAAACAACTCTGGCTGCTATGTTCTATCACAGCAAGTCCATGTTAAAGAGCTTTTATTTTAAGGCTGGGGCGTCAGGAATCATATTCACGACTGGCATTGCTCCTAATTTACAACTGTAGAAATGATGGTGATGGAAAAACAACATTTGATACAGAAATTTCCTAAAAGAAACTGAGTTGGTATTTAACCCTTTATACCCCTGAGACATTATTCCAGGTAAATGTGCTGCTGTGAGTGTTGGTTTGGTTTCATTTACTTTAGTGGTTTTGCTTTACTATTGTGTTTTAGGCTGGGGCAACGCTACCAATTATGGGTTCCATGGGGCGGTGATTGGAGGAGGGGGCGTCTCTGAAAACAAATAATTACTTTTTTTTTTTCATTTCTGATCCTCAAATATCTCATCATTATAATCACATAAAGAAAATATTTTTAGTGAGATATAAGAACATATTTTTAAACAATAGATCTTATAAATCTTATTTCAAGAAATTGTACAAAGATCATTTTCACTTGTTCCACTGATTTTATTTATTTATTTATTTATTTATTTATTTATTTTTGCTTAAATTAAGTAAAAAAAAAAAAAAAAAAGGTTCTGCCAATGGAATAATAAACTAAATTGTGAGATTTCTTAAAATAACATTTTCACCATCCATTATCTAAACATAAGTTCTTTATATCTCACTGAAAAGTTCTTCTTTAGATGATTATGTCTGATTTTAAGTTTGATCAGTTTCAGATTTGCTTTATTGTCATTGCAACAACTACAATGAGATGGTAAGGTTTAAGTGCAAGAGATAGAAAATATTTATATGAAGTATAAGTCAAAAAATGTACAAATCCAGAAAATAAAAAAAAGTACTAAAACACAAAAACACAAAATACAGATATAAATGATGAAAATATAAAAACAAACTCTATATATAAATGCAGTGTAAGAATATTTTAATCTTTTCAGAGTTATTCCAACAATGGCCAGTCTCAAATTTAATAAAAACTTCCAGTGTTGGTGAAATTAACAGGTTTCACACTATTCACATTATTCATCTTTACAGTATTCTCCCACAGTTAATCCAACACTGATAAGAGTACGATACCTTTCAGTGTTAACAGATGGTGACTCTAAAAACTGAGAACCTTGAACCTTCCTTGGGTTCATGTTCACACTCCAGCACCACAACCATGGTGGAAGCAACGTTCCTTCAAGTTATGCCTAGTGATTTGGCACATCTCACAGCATTAGTAAAACCTCCCCCTGCATTCAAGAATTCTATTAGAAAGTGCTGCATGTTCTTACAAAATGTGCTGCTATTACATCATGACATGAAAAATTGTTACATTATTGCATATTGCATTATTATTACATTATGCAGCGCTACATGCCCCCTATTACATAGGTGGTGGGGGGTGTACTGAGCATGCTCAGATGTCTTTGGTAAGTTTTCCTATTGAGCAAATGGTTGAACTTTTAGGAATATTGAAAATAAATCATGTCGTTGGAATGCTCACCACAGATATCAATCAATCATTCAATCAATCAATCAATCAATCAATCAATCAATCAATCAATCAATCAACTTTATTTATATAGCACATTTAAAAAGATCCAAAGGGAAAGCCAAAGTGCTGTATCCCAAAAAATAAGTTAAAAACACACAACAACAAAAGACACAGGTGTTTGCAGATGCTAAAAAAGAGAGTTTTACAAGTTAAAAGCCAAAGAGAAATAATGTGTTTTAACTGTGATTTAAAAACCAGGCTCGTCTTACACCCAGTGGAAACTCAGTCCAGAGTTTTGGAGCAATAGTTCCAAACACTCTGTCAAAGTATTCACATTCTGTACTGAGGTAGAAGTACAGCTACTGGTGTGAAAAACTACTCTAGTATAAGTAGAAGTACTGATTCAACTTTTTTTTACTGAAGTAAAAGTAAAAAAAAAAAAAAGTACAATTTCACAATTGTAATAAAGTATAAAAGTAAAAAGTAAAACTACATTTTTTTTTTTGCCATGAACACAATAATACTGATTTAACCAGGAAAAATCTGAAAAGGTTCAAAAATATCTAAAATAAAGCATTTAAAAGTGAATTACTGTGTAGATAATGTGTTTGATAGGGTCACTGGACTCAGTTTTTGTGGATATGAGCAGGAAATGTAGGAAAAACTGAAAAAAGTCACAATTGAGATAAAAAGTCAGATTTTTTTTTTGAAAGTTACAAATGAGATTTTTAAAAATCCATAATTCCAAGAGAAAAAGTCAAAATTGTGAAATAAAAAATCTAAATTGTGAGATAATAGTCATATAACTATAACATATAAAGTCACAGTTTCTCTCCTCCACTGAGACTTATTTTTCAAACTAAACATAATAAACATTCTGTTTAGTTTGAAAAAGTCCTAACCATACTTTATACTCCTTACATTCTGAGAATGTAAAGAGTATAAAGTACAGATATTTATACAAAAATGTAGGGAGTAAAAGTAAAAAGTAGCCAGAAAAATAAATACTCAAGTCAAGTACAGACACATAAAAAACTACAGTAATGAAGTACTTTTACTGAGTTACTTTCCACCCCTGCTTCTAAGCTTCCACCTCGTTCTCGGGACCACCTGACCATCAGCTGATATTAGGGATGGGGTTGAGTGGTGAGACTGAATCAGCTCAGATACATATGGCAGTGTAAGGTTATTTAAACATTTAAAAACAAACAATATACCTTTTAAATGGATCCTCTCATGCACAGGGAGCCATAGAAACATGTCAGGGATTAAAGGGTTAATATAAAATACAGGGGAAATGTTACATTCAAAGAACATGTTTGGTTAATTTTATTCTTCATATATAGAAAACATGATCATGATTTGACATGATCTTAGTCGTAGTATGTCATAAAGCATATGATCATAAACATGAATATCAACATTTCTATTCACACACAATCATTAAAAGCACGGTATTTCTAATCTACGGTTTATACATGCAGTGTAAGTCCCTGCAGCTCTAGACATGTGAATGTATGATTGTAAATGTACAGATCATACAGTGATAAGACTCTGCTTTCCGTAGATAGAGCAGGTTTTCACATCCCATAATCCGTCCTCCTCATTCTGAGACTGCTTTGTCACAGCGGTTCTTTCTTTATCTGAAGTCTTTGTAATGGACATATTTATCTAAATATAAGATGTGAACCCTGATTATATATATATATATATATATATATATATATATATATATATATATATATATATATATATATATTGTGACTGGGAAACATGTGGTTTTATGTGGTTTTATTCAGGTTTTTCTAATCCCTGGTTACCGAAGTAGGATTTTATTTGTAAATTGCATTGAAGGAATTGGGTTACTGCAGAAATCTGACTGTAACCTGTTTTCTTACATGATATTTAAGGTGCTGTGTATGTATAAAGAAAAAGGAAAAACTAGTATTATTAATGACAACTAGTATTACTAACAGGAAGTATCCATCCCTGAAATAATATAATGTATATTATATTATATTATATTATATTATATTATATTATATTATATTATATTATATTATATTATATTATATTATATTATATTATATTATATTATATTATATTATATTATATTATATTATATTATATTATATTACACTGTGCTGTACACACAATATATACAAGTATTAAAAAAACAATCAATTTGAATCCAATAATCATTTCTCACCTTTCTAGGTCAAATGTGTTTCATATATATTTTGTTTGTTTTGAAGATTGAAAAAAAAAATGCAAGAAATATTTAACTTAATTACATATTGTGTTGAATATCTTAGTGAAATAATAACTGTAGGTTTTTTTTTATGTGTGTATTTTTACACTGAGTTTTTTACAAGGACATTGTGTTTTCACTTGTATTTGTTTGTCTACCTTAAAAAAAATGTATAAATTATTTGGTGGTAATCAGTCCCTTATTGTACTGTGAAGCACAACTGCCTGTAAGTATGGTTGAGGTCTTTGTCTCTATATATGGAACTATAGTTCTATTATGTATGTTGGACTGGGGAACATAGACTCCAGGAAACATAGGTACACACAGGAGAACATCAGGGGAACATAGGTACTGTCCCCAACAGTGGTTCTGCATGAGGTTTTGGAGTTTTTTCCTTGTTGAGAAGGAGGGTCTAAGGACAGGGGATATAAGGGACGTCATCTATTTCTGTGATGGTTTGTTTTTTGTTGGGGATGGTGGTGTACCCTAACCTGACCGTCACCAGTTGGTATCTCACAATACACTGTAGATTTTGCAGTGTTAATTTGGAGACAATGGTACCAAATACACTCTAGAAGAAGTTAAATAAACTCTCTAAGTGTTGATTTAACACTGCAAAATTTACTGTGTACCATCTGGGACCCTTCTGTAACTGATCCGTTTTGAATCACGTTGTAGTCAAGCCGCTTAATCGGTGAAAAATAGTTTTCATCAGGTATATACACATCAACAGAAGGGGTTTAAACTTACCATTTATACGTGATGTTTATTTATAACCTCGTCTACTATGATGCCCACCAAGTTCTTCTGGTAAATGTCATAGGAAAGCATGGTTCTCCATTTATCCTTCAGCCATGACTCGGGGCTAACGAACACTAGATGCTAATATCCGTTGCAGATGTGGTTGTCATTTCTTCCTCCCAGTTCCATTACTGTCAGCCCAGGTTTACCAGCCTCTTTGACTTGGTCCTCTACCAACACAACCAGGGGGGGTACCATAATAACCATGGGCTTCTGCACTGGTACTATTTCTTTATCCACCAGTGGAGCCATCTGATAGATCAAACTCTTGACAAACCCGGTCAGAAGAAGAGTGAAAACATCATTTCCATTAACAAATGCTTCCAAAGCCATCGTCTGTTCATCTTTTAAGGAATGAACATGTGGTAGAGTAGATGAAACACTGGAAATACCCGAGTCTATATGGACCCTCAGATACCTAACACACGCTGCCGTCGCTTCTGCTTTATGTCACACCAGCCACAACACCGGCGGCTGGTAGTCCCACCCTCCCACACTGATTGGCTCCTTCATTTTGAAGTAGATTTGAACCCCATGGTACTCAGATGGTTGTGTGAACGTAGCATAACGTAGCCAGATGACGTGAGTCAGGTTAGATGCACCCCATGGCTGGTCTGATGTGTGGGTCATAGCTGTTGTATCTGCCTCCAAAACTACCACAATAACAATAATACTAGTAAATTACACTAGTAACATAATTTTTTTATTAATATATTATTATTTTTCTGTGCTGTTGTTATCACTATGACATTTTCCCCTCACTCCCTCCTCTTCCTCCCGTTTTCCCTTTCACCACTAATAAATCCATATTGTTTAGATGCTCTTTATATTTAGTATCTTTCAGTTGTAACATAATGTTGTCAGTTTTGTTGTGAAAGGGTGGGATTTGATAAGTTTTACTTCCACCCACTCCCTTTTCGAATGTGTTATAGAATTGTATGACAAATCTGACTGCTGTGTCATTTATTTATTTATTTCTCTGTTTTCTTCCTTGGTTGTTTGTTTGTTCTTTTTTTTTTTTTTTACTCTGTGACACAATCGAAATAAACTAAGTAAAATGGAAAAGTGTACAGGTACATCCTCTCAGCCAAAAATGTGAAAGCAAAAAAAATAAACAAAAAACAGTTACGTGTTGAAATAAAAGCAGATGGATTTGACAGTGATCCTAACAGTTTTACAAAGCCGTCCTGGTCCATGAGCATGAGTGGCTGACATGATTTTGGCACAAGGGAAATTCATAAAGAAAAGCCTGAAGGCAGCCTGAATGCCTTTACACTTGGTCACACTTTTTTGTTAAGACTTTAAATACACTGTGAATATTACACAAAACACATAACCTACGCTACGACATTTTATGCAAAATATGAGGAGGAGCTGCTAAAAATATTAACATTAGTACTGTTCCAGAACTGGGATACAAATGTCAAATAAATGGTACAAACAATGTTAGAGACGCCATTTACTTCCATCACACCTAATCAACTGGAAACTTTACACAATTATTGCATCAGTATTTACAATGAAGAGTTCATAAAATGTTAATAAACTAATGCATGTTTAACTCAGGATACATGCATAAAGTTCACTCTTACATTAACAACAGTAGTGTTATTTATATAATATGTTAACTGCATATGTACAAAGTGTTCTTGAATCAAATATGAGTGTAATATCAGCTATATGTGTACGTTTATGTGAGTAATTTTTTTTTAAAGCTACATGCATCTGCTAGTAGACATTTTACTGTATATGTTGTTAGACTCATAGCATCATTTTTGGCCAAATTGTTAAATGTCAGGAACTTTAGTGTCCTAATAGTGTTTAATTTTATTTAACAAAAATATGATACTGGCAATTATGCTATGAGGGTACATGTTGTTGCTGGTAGATATTAGATACTGTTATCTTACCTATTATTAGCTAATAATATAATAATGTATATAATTTTTTTTTCTTGAATGAAGCAAATTAAATCTTGAATTAAGGCAAAAAAAAATTAAAAATCTGCCAATTGAACAAGAGAAAATTATCTTGATAAGATCTGTTGTTCTACAAGTACAGTAAGTTCTTATAATCTTACTCTTTAGGTGATTATGTCTTATTTTACATGTGATCAGATATTTTGACTAAAGAGGAGGAAATATACGCTTGGTAAAATCTTGTTTTTTTGATCATAACAGAACAAACATCTTCTGATCCCTTCTAAAAATCTTCTGATATTTATAGTTTTTAAATTAAGCCTGACATTTGTATAGTACCGTGAATGGAGAACATGTGTCATCTACTGAAAAAGCAAATGCACATAAAACAGCATCTATGCAAAATTAAATGTAGAAGCAATTCCAACAAAGTGACGAAAATGGAGGAAGGATTAGTGAGTCACATGTGTCTGCAAGGTGGTGTGTAGGTGCAACACCATTTTTGTAGTAGAACATCATAGCAGATATTATTATTAAATAAAATAAATATTAATATTAATATCAGCCAAGAGCAACCAGATAGCATGAATCATAAATATGCCTCAAGGGCCATTTGGAGTCTTATAATATATGTGTATGTAATAAACAACTCACCAGAGGATTTTGTCTTTGAGGAACAAAAATGAAAAATGTATTTAACTCATGAAGACCCAAACATACAAAGCCATCTACTGATCTGAAATGAACCACTAATCCTATCAATACATGCAAATAATTGATTTAAAATACAGTTTGTCGTCTTTTCATAGTCACCAGATATGGTTCTGTAGTTACCATGGATGGAAACACCATCATTTTTTACAACATTGATTCACAAGTAAAACCAATTTAGTTTGACCAATGACAGATACTTGGTTTATGTTCAGTTTATGATGTATTTTGCTGAAAAAAATACATCCTTTGTGTTTTATTTAAGGAATTAAATATCGAAAAATGTATGATTTGTACTGAAAAAATTATACAATCCAGAGAATATTACAATGAATGATGATAAATCACTCAGTTAAAGGATAAAATAGAAATAAAAATAATAGGTTGAGTGCTGACACAACAGGAGCACTGGTTCTTTATGGGTTAATCAGAATCTACAGTGTAATATTCCTGACACATATATGAAAAAAACTATTATGTCATAATCAGCCCAAAGGAATGATCTGTACACATTATAATTTCACCAAATAAGCTAAACATATAATTACGGGAGTGACATTGTTGAAAGTGATCTGACGCAGTCACATAAATACAGTAGTTGTATTTTTTATATAATACCCCAGCTATTTACATTTGTCAGTGAAAATGTGATCTTTCCTTATATGACTGACATGTAGCAATTGTCCCTTCAAAATAAAATAAATAGGCACATACAGTAAACCAACATGTGTACAAAACTCTTCATGTGAAAGTATCTTGCAGCTCCATGATGTTGACGACATATTTATGTGCAAACAAACACCAGATTTTTCTGTGTTTTCACTCCATTCAAGCTGAAATAATCCACTCTCTGTGTCGTCTTTGTTCCACTCAGTCGGTATAACCTCAGTGTACACTACATGTTTGGAATAGTATCTAAACCAGGGGTGTGAAACATATGGCCTGTGGGCTAAGACTGGCCCACCAAAGGGTCCAATGGGGTACAAGAGGTGAATTTATGAAATGCAACAATTACACAATAACAGTTAAGAATGATAAAATAATTTTAGTTCAAGTTCAAAAATGTGTTTTCACAATGATAAGAGATTGTAGCTTAGCAATGCTGAACCCAGCTAGCGCTACCGTAGTAGTCTACTTACGCTCAGTGTAACTTTTGGCTAAATTTCCCTGAATCTGACTGACGAATCACACCCAAGTATAGAGTCAGAGGGCGGGCATAACAAAGTGATGCTGCAACGCTTCAGAGACAAACAACTGGAAACGACCATAGAAGAAGAACAACAGGTTGCAATTTCTTTTTATCAAAGAAGAGTGAAGAATGTGAGAAAATGTCATCAATCTTTAAATTCTTTTTATAGAAGCGACAACAGACGTTAAGCTCCATAATCCACCATTTTCTTTAATCATTCATAACTTTCTCCGCACTCCTCCGTGAACTTTCTGGCATCTAACTACGTCATCCTAAAGATTACCCTGATTGGTTGTAGTACCGTCCTATTGCATACAGAGAGATTTGAAAAATAACCTTTTAGCCCCGCCTACCCTGCCCATGAAGCATTCCTAGACCAATACATGTAATGAATAGGGATAGCGTGGCTAGGCTAAAGCGATAGCGCAAATCAGGTCAAATGTGTGCAAGGGGGGGGGGTTTGTTGTGCCGGGCACCACTTAATTATTTCTGTTTTAAATGTCCTGTTTCCTCAGGTATTTGTACCTGCTCTTCTCTGATGATGACCTCCTCCCTCTGGAAGACTGGGTGTTCAACACAGAAGCCCACCCGCTGCCCATCGTCCGCAACAGCTGCCTGCAAAACGAAGCCACACAGGACAAGACGCTCTGAATCCAAACAGTCACATAGTCACACAAATATCGCAAAGCAACACAGAGTCAATGCAGGTTCAGAGTCTTTTCAGGAGCGTGTCACGGACTCTATTCCTTTCCAGTAAAGGATGTTGTCGTCTTACGCTGTGATTGTATATCCTTTGGCCGGGGGGAGGGGGAAGGGGAAGGGGAAGGAGAGGGGGAGGGGGTGGTGGGTTACTTCCTGCTGGCACTTCTTTTTTGTGGACAATCAAGACAAACATGACTTTCATGAAAAGAGCACCTTTTTTTCTTTCCTTCTTTCCTCTGTGAGGAAACCAGTATGACTTGCAGACCCAAATGTATGGGAGGAGGGTTCAACTATGGGCCATATTGTTAGAGAGAAACATCTAGAAAACCACTTGAGTTTTGCTCTTTGATTTTAATGTTTTGTTAATCTTGAGTGATGAATGATTTCCTTAGATCTCGTCATGGCATTTCTTTCCTTTGTGAGTTCACTCTTTGACCAAAGGTTTGTTTGCATTTCAATTTTCCTTCTTTTTTTCACTAATGTGTTTTGGTAAGATGTGACCGATCGTAAAAAAAAAATGGCAGAATTTACCTAAGGGACTGAATTGTAATGATTATTATAAATGTACAAACAAAATGAAATGTGATTCCCGAATCCACCTCCAAACTAATGCTGATGTCATGTTTCTCACTGAAACAAGCTTGAATGATTTTTATTTTAAAGTTCGGAGGTGTCAGGAAAGCAGCAGTGTCTTATGCATCCAGGGACCATTTTTATTTTTTTTTATTATTATTATTTTTTTTTAAATCATATTGGGTTATATTTCCTCTGTATGTCCGGGTTACTTTATTTTCCAACAGGACAATGCTTTCTCAGCCTGCTCAGTATCAAAGGGGGGGGGGTTCTGCCAGTTCTATAATCCAACCATATGAAGAGAACATGTAATGAAAGAACCTTTTTGTTAACCGCCTCCAAATGGGTTTTCCTATCTCTGTTGTAGTTTCTCTGGTTCACCCTGCCTTTACATGTGGATCCATATGGCTGCCAATACTGATGTTAAGAGCCAACTGAGCAGAAAGCATGTTAACATTCATCACCATTCTTTTAGTCACTGCTGTCCTGCACAGTTGTGGAGTGAATGTGCTGTACATACAGATGAAGTGAATGACCCCTGTATGAGCTTGTCTTGACTTCATTTTGTGATTTAATTCTCTTTGGGGTTTTTTTTTTCTTTCTGTCTTTGTTTTTTTTTTTTAATTTGATCAAATTCAGTGGTTATTTTTTTCTGGGTTCTCTTATGATTTGCTCCCCTCAGGTGTTTTCTGTAAAAAAAAATAATAATAATAATAAAAAAAAATAACAACAACAACAAAAAAAACAAAAAAAAATTTTAAAGTTCTGATTTTCAGTCTAGTTATTGCTGATATTAATTATTGTTATTACTTATTCTTACTGTTTGATTTAACTTTCATTGTTGACTATTTTCAAATACTGATAAAAAAAAGACCTGTGCAACTTTGCACATTTAAAAATCTGTTCTTGTTGTTTTTATTTGTCTCATTTCTTTACTTGACTACATTTACATGCACACTAATATTCCACTCACTCACCTTCTGATCCCGTCTTATGGAGGATCACATGGGTAACTGGGGGCGGGGTACACCCTGTATGAGTCTCCAGTTCATCTCAGGGCTGAACATATATAGACAAACAATCACTCTCACATTCACACCAATTGACAATTTAGATTAACTAATTAACCTATCAGTGCATGTGATTGGAAGGTGGGAGGAAACTGGAGAAAACCCACACAGACACGAGGAGAACATGCAAACTCCACACAGAAAGGTCTAGTGTGGGAATGGAACTTGCAACCTTCTTCCTGTGAGGCATAAGTGCTAACCACTGCACCACCATGCTGCTCCATTCCAAAAACAGTGTTCCAAATATTGAATTTTTGTGTGAATATTCTTCTAATACCCCTGCTTACATGCAGTCATGCATAACCCTTTAAAAACAATGTTTCTACTGGTGTTAAATGTGTTTAATGTGTAGGTGTGTTAATGCACAGAAGTGAGTATTCCTTTGGACCTTTCAACTCCATTAGAGAAGAGCTTTGTTTTTTTCTCAAGCTGAGAGCAGACATGAATCACAACTTAAAGTAAAAGGCACAAAGTAGAATTATTTTCCCAAATAATCTTTATAAATGTCAAAACTGTTCTGAATAATTTTGCAAAAGCCACTTGTCTTCATCAGAAAATGCCCCATTTAGACAAAGACCTCATTCAGGGCAGTATGGTGATGCAGGGGTTAGCACTCGTGCCTCACAGCAAAAAGGTCCCTGGTTCTATTCCAACACCAGACCTTTCTGTGTGGAGTTTGCATGTTCTCCCTGAGTCTGTGTTATTTTCTCCGGGTACTCCGGTTTCCTCCCACCATCTGAAGACATGCCCTGATAGGCCAGGTCTCTCTCTTGAAAAAGAAATCATTGATCTCAATGGGACACACCTGGGTAAATGAAGGTTAAAGGTGTCATTCCACTGAAAACCACTTTTCCACATTCCTTTTGGAATCTGATGGGTCACCCCGACTTACCATCACATGCTGCCTTTGAAATTGGTTTGTCACCTCCACTGGCTGCATACTGCATTCACAGAAAACAACAAGAGGAATGATGGACTCAGAAAAAGCCAGTCTGTCTGACTTTAGCGCCACCCACATGGGGTTAAGCCCGTCCTCCATTGCAGCGAATCTGAAGTAGCATTAGCATTAGCATCTACGAGAGAAGACTGTGCCACAGTAGCTGCTGCACAAACTGGAAAAAAATGGCGGATCAAACTGGTTCATGTGCTCTCTGTGGAAATAAAGTATAGTGTTTTCCCTGTACGTTTTCAGAACAAGCAACGGCACAAATCCTAGCTAGATGTTACTCTGGTAAAGCCAGAGGGGAGGGGGGAGTGTTCTTTCATGCATTCTGAGCCAATCAGAGACGCCTTGTCACCGCGTCATAGACATGTATGAGGAAGTACTGGTAAACTCTGTTGTTCGACCTCAAGTCATTTTTCTACCGTGAAAAAAAAGCTGGAAACAAAAAAATTTTAAAAATAGAACCAACACACAATGTATTCAATAACAATGGAGAACACAGCAAAATTAATGAAATAACAATGGAATTACACCTTTAAATAAATTTTTTTTTTATTTAATTTTTCTTTTATCAGCAGGGGTTCACACATGTAAACATGAACCACACACCCAAATTTGTTTTTTGTGTGTTAAGTGCCTTGCTTAAGCCAACAACTCTCTTCCAGTCCTGGGAATTGAACTTACAACCTTTCATTCACAAGCCAACTCTCCATCTATGTACACTACATGCTGTCAAATTCAGAATATTTTCCTATTAATAATAGAATATTCATGTGCATGTAAACATAGGGCTTCCTACAAGCAGCACACACACACACACACACACACACACATATATACATACACACACACACACACACACACACACATTTGCAAAAACCCACCTGAAGGATCGTCCTCCTGGGCAAAAGTAAAGCAGCCCAGTCTTCATCCTCAGTATCAGACACTAGTGCAGACACTGTCTCTGGGGACATACTGTAGATGGTGGTTGTTCCTCCAGTATCCAGATCATTCCACAGTGTATCTGTGTATCTGATGACAGCTCCTCATCCTGTAGCACTGAGAACATTCTAGAAGCTGAAGGGGTAGATGCCAGCTCATCCTGACCAGTGGCATGGGTTCAATCATCCAAAATATTTCAGAAGTATTGCCCCTTAAATAAACATATCATCACATAATGTCTGTCCTCACACACTATTAATGTCATTTTCAGGGAGAAACAGGATGCACTTTGAGTCGCAACTTGTTCAGATATAGATTTTATTTATCACCATATAGAGCTTTAGCAATTAAAATTCAATGAAATTTCAAAAAATATATTACAAAGATTAAACATACAATCATAGGATACAATTTCTAATTAAGATAAGATAAGAAATAAAATATAAGATATTCATAAAAAAATATAGAATTAAAAATTCATGCATTCATCCAATGTCACAGGGGTTGTTGGAGCCTGTCCCAGCTACATATATTGAGATGAATAACTAATCACTTACACATTTACACCTATAGCCAATTTTAGGTTAATCAATCAACCTATTAGTGCGTGTTGTTGGATGGTGGGAAGAAGCTGGAGAGATCCTACACACGCAAACTACACACACACAGAAATATATATCTGTAAATAATAATCATCAATAAAATTGTTTGTAAAAAGGTCTAAAACAAACATCCTACCAGTGGCAGGGTTTACATTTTTTGGTACATGTTTGGTACATCAGCTGTCAAACCTGCAGTGACAAAAAGACCAGACAGTCAATTCATTTCCAACTATCATTTATGTTATTATACACTTCCAGGAAGCTAATTTCTGATTTAATTAAAAGGGAACATCTCAATTTTGTGAGAACTTTCAGCATTCGTGAGCAGAAAATAACTAATGGGTTTTTGCTTTCCCATGTCTCTCATTGTGTCGGCCAACAAAAGCAGGTTGAACATTATCTTACAAAGTCACCTGAGCCTTGATGAATCACTCTCAACTTATTTTACATCAGGTCCAATCAGCATTTAACACTGACATGATTGACATTTAATAGTACAGATTAAAATATCAGTGAAATATTGACACAAACTCCACTAAGACCTGAAGAAAAGAACCAGTGCAAAGGTGTGCAAGAGTGGGTTGGAGTGCATATCACTCTGCTGCTCTGCAGGATCCTCGAAGGTACGATAACGACTGAAGGGGAAAGCGAAGGGCACTATTTGTAGGTGCGGATCTGCCTGATCTTGCCCAGGGATACAATTGAAAGGATCACTGTCCATTTCAATGCACCTGAGACTGATAGCAAAGGACAAACAGTGCAGATAATCCCCGCCTTCAATGTTCCTTTTTCCTTTTTTTTCCCCCCATCTGCTGCTTCCAAAGTCCATAGTAAGTAGAGCGGAGTGGCAGGAACAGAAATGTCAGAGCGCTTCTCTGACTTGGTAAGACCTTCTTTTGATGTGTGGTGAACGGGTAAGTGCCATCACTATCTTGCTGTGACAGTCGTCCTCCAGCCAGACCAACGTCACCAAAAGCGACTTTAATCACTGTGTCACTGATTTCACTTCAGAGCACGTTTGGCTTCAGTTGGAATCGACTAACCAATGATTTGAACAGTTTGTGCAGCACATATCAGTGTTTCAAACCAACTGTTTCATGTCCACACATATTTATCATCAGTTAACACCAGGTATATATATATATATATATATATATATATATATATATATATATATATATATATATATATATGTCCAAAAAAACAACATGTTCTAAAATGAGTGTCAAACATATGGCCTGTGGGTTAAACTTGCCTGCCTTCCAATTTAGCTCATAGGTGGATATGCATATGTGCAGTGCAAAAATCACACTGAAGCATGGGTGTAAAATTGTGTATGGGTGCTGTGGACGTGTACCAATATTTGTTTCTAAAATGTTCATACCAATTTTGAATGGAAAATTACATGACATTTAGGAAACAAAAGGTTTCTGTATTTTCTGGACTATACGATTTGAATTTCTTCCAAAAACGACAGTGCACCTTATATATGGATTCATTTTAGTTTTGCTTAGTGACTGGGAATTTTGACTTTTTAATCTGATAATTTAGATTTTTTATCTCACGATTGACTTCATTTGATGCGCTTTATAATCCAGTGCACCTTATATATGAAGAATTTAAAATATAAATCATTCATTGACAGAGTACCTTATAGTGAGTATCATCAACAAACCTTTATCATATGACACAGACAAGACAAAACTAGACGTAAATGTGGGTCTTGTGACGATAACTGTGATTAAATATATAATGCAGTTATAGATGACCAATAAAAACAGACAAAATGTGGCTTAAGAAAGTTAGTTTTTGTTGACAAAAAAAGCTTTAGCTGTTCTTATTTCTTTATATTTTAATTTTTTGTGGCTGTCTCTCACGAGGAAGTCGTCCCCACCAATGTCAACATCATGATTACTCCCATGCACTGAAGACAGTAACAGGCAAGTGAATAAATGAGTGAGTTAATCGTCAGGTATGCGCTCCAGAAAGGCCTTTAGCAGCTACGAAATGTGCGTAAAATGTACACTTAACAAAAAATGCATAGTTTTTAACTCTTTTAGATTTTTTTTCTATTTCATTAACTTGAGGTATAAATAAAAATACCAATTACTCAATAATTGTTAATTTTTATTGTTAATTTTTGTAAATATTTTACTTTAAATGCTGTGTTTATAATGTAACATCATGTTTGTCTATGTGTGATGCTTTAAAATCAGCTTTTAACATAACATCGCTCGACCTCGTAGTGTGATTCGTGTTTAAAAAGCTAAGTGGGCGTGTCGCAGTACATAAATAGTTGCGTGTGTGTGCCGACAAAGCAAGTGTTTTCTTTTTTTGGTGACCGACTTCAACCAGTTAAAGATTTTTTAGACATTTCGCCATCCCTACTTTCAGCCACATTTGCTCAGGTGATCTCTCTTCCTCTCGCCTGCTTGCTCGCTCAACTTGTGCACACCGTTACATTTGTGCCACAATTGTCAACCAATCAGGAAATCCAGAGGAGGTATCTACTCATTGGCTGCTCCAGCTCCAAATAGATTGTGGCATTCCAGAAGTAACTTAGCTCCGTTCAAACCTTTTACAGTCAGTTGGAATTTTGTCCCATATTGAAGTTTTCTAGCCATGTTCATCTTCGGTAAGTACTTTCTTGTAAATATAATTACTTTAAACAGATATTATGTTAAAAATGGTGTTACCTAGATTAACATCGCCGTTACATTTTCTATTTATTATCTTGGATATCAGCTGATGCATGATTACATTAGCCTAACAAACCTTTAGTTTGCATTTGGTTTTAGCAATCACTGTTGCTAGCATTTCAAAAGTCTAGTCAACAGAAGGAAAATGAGACTCCATGGCCTCACATAAGTAATTTGTGCTTTAAGAATATACATTTTAGAATTTAAAGTTGAACCTAGTACAGCTAGGTAATACAGTAGCAGAACGTTACCGTCTCTAAAACAGACTAAAAGACTTGTACTATCATAGTAGCAAGTAGGCTAAGCAACTTTTTGTCTCCTCCTGTAAGCTTTATTACTGTTAACATCCTTACTGACGAGAACTAGCAGGTGTTATAAATCATATTAATTAGGGGTAACATTTAACTTTCTTTGGAATAGCTTGTGATTTACTACTTTCTGCATCACATGGTTATTTTAAAAAAAATGACAAACTTTATTCTGAGACCAGTGTATATGGCTGTCAGTGTGTCACGGTTATGTATTTATTTGCTAATCTGAGTTCTCTTTAGTTGGACATTTTGAGAAAGCAGTTAATGGAACAACTCAACAAACTTCTATCTGTTTTAAATTAGCAGCCACTAAATGTTCCTAACTTGCCATGAGTTAATTTCGTTTGAGTCATTCTCTGAGCAAATTGGAGGTGCAGCCAATGTTGTTGAAGCACTTAAAAACTTGCTCAGAGGGAAATAAGTGGAAGTTCTATTTCCATTGTGGAGCACAAAACAGAAGTTGTTCCAGGTCCTGGTCACCCCAGAATTGTCACAGAGGAAGAAAAACACAGTCTGCCCCAGGGCAACTATGACTACATATGTAGTTTACCACCACCAGAGGGAGCATGTGAGAGTGAATGAATAATGGAACACTAATGTGAAGCGCTTTGGGTGCCTTGAAAAGCGCTATATTATTATTATTATTATTATTATTATTATTATTATTATTATTATTATTATTATTATTATTATTATTATTATTATTATTATTATTATTATTATTATTAAGATGTTTCTGGATACACACCTACCAGTTTCCTGCATTGTAAAATACCTTCATGTTTCTAGAAGAATGGTTTACAGGAGAATGCAATAAATTGGCTTACAATCTGGTCATTCACCAAAAGTTAATAGGATCTGTTCTGGACCACCTTGCAATTTTCCTGTTTCCTGAAAATGTCATGGAAATTGGTCAAGTAGTTTTTGTGTATAAGTCCTGAAAAACAGAACCAAAAACAATACCTCTCCTCTCCTTCAGGGTGCAGGGTAGTAAAAGTGAGTTTAGTAAAATATGACCCCTTTAAAACAGGTTCTCACATAAGAAAACTGAGTCAAAAACATACAAAGACAAAAATGTTTTGAGCTACTCTCCTTGGGAAACTGAAACAACCTCTCCTCTGACACTTTTCTTTTTATACGTCTGACAGCTGTGGCCAGAGGCATTATGTTTCCAGGTTGTCTGTTTGTCAGCTAAGTCCTGATGTAATGTCTGCAAATTTGCCACAAATGCTCATTTAAAGTCAGTAACATAATGTCTGACACAACTGAAGAATTCATATGTTAATTATAATAGGTGTCAACACAGACATGTAAAGTGTGATGAAGTGACACTTTACATCTAAAGTGTCAGCTCATATTAAAATGTCACTGTTCTATAGAATCTCCCTTTATTAGGGCAATTTTTGCAACTTCGTTTCTTTACTAATACAGTGGTACCTCTACTAACGAAATACCCAGCTCACGAAAACAACCTTCGCCTCAATTTTTTTGTCTCCGAATATGAAAGAAAATTCTATTTACGAAAGGAAACTGAAACCCCTGAGTCATAAATACAGTTCTGTATGTACATTACTATAACTACGTAATGTACGTAAATACATCACGTACGTCCTGTACATAGCATCCCATTGGCTATGAGGGAGCTACCCATGATGCTTTTTGTTACCCTTTGACCCTCATTCATCACAGAGTTACTGTTGTTTCCTGAGTTTTTCCCAGTGTGTTTATTTAAACTTTATTACAGTACGTATTCATTATTCATCATGAGCCCAAAGTAAGTGGAAATGAAAAGAAGAAGCTGCAACGGAGGAGCTGAAGGAGCTGAAACACTCGACAATGCATGAAGAAATAAATGAACAGAATGTAGAAGAGGAGGAAGAGGCAGTCATCATTCTATCAGCACGAATAAAAGACATGCTGGTGAAATTTCATGAACTTTCCGAATTCGTGGAAAAAAAAACATCACGAAAAAATGTTCACGACTCGTGCTATGACCCATTTTGACGACGTATGCTTTGTGAAATTTAGGAAGATTATGAAAAGGCATAATCAAAGGCAATGGTCTTTGGATCCATGTTTCACCAAATGACATCAACAAACATTGTTGAAGGTGAAAGTGACATGTGTTGTTCATTTTAATGGTTTAATGTTTAATGTTCAGTCAGTGAAGACACATTTCCCCGCTGTGAACAATAAATTACATCTAAAATCTAAATCTACTTTTTCTTTAACACATATTTCATATGAAATCGGTACATTTTTAAGGGGTTTGAGGGGTAGTCCTTGGAAGGAAACAGGCCTTTTACATGTAAAATGCGACTCTATTTGCGAAAAATTCATGGTACAAAAAGAATTCTGGGACAAGTAAGTAGAGGTACCACTGTACTTTTAATGAAATTCCAGAAAATATTTCATGACATATACAGGTCTTAATCAGGCCTGGATTATGGGGGAGTCTGCACCAGGATTTTTCAAAGTCTCCGTGTACCAAGCTACTGTAGCCAAGAATTCTACAAAAGTTTCTTTCTGCTCTTCCTTCTAGTAAAGTCATCCACTAAGTTGAGCTGTCAAACAAACTCTGATTCTATTGCGAGAAGGGAAAGTGAATTCAACTGGTTTTGGCACATTTTCTTCCTGAGCTCATTTTTAATTTGAACCAGTCTGGAGGATGACCATTCCCCTTCACAGTTTGTTATTGGCAGGGTCAAACCCTCTCATTGCTGCTATTGTTGTTGTTATTATTATTATTATCAGCAACCTATTAATATTATTCACTTATTATTATTATTATTATTATTATTAAGCTAGCACTACATCTCACATCACCAGGTGAGGGATTCACATACATTAGGTACTTACCTGTAGTTGTTATTAAAAGTATTCACTCTATTAGCACAGCGCTAGGCTAACTTAGCTCTTCACAGAGGCTTTAGTAAACACTGTTTCACCAGGTGCTTCATTAATTTAGCTGTATTACAGCCCTTGTATGTAAATGTCTTTAAAACTTATAGCATATGGAAGAATCCGGAACACATGGTCCACCTTTGTGCCACCGCTCCGTGTGTGCGTGTTTCTGTTTAACAGTGGAGCGAGGGCATAATTAAACAACAGCTGTATATTAGGGATGTGACTTTTGGTCCAAAACAGTATTCGAAATTTGCTGGAAACTATTTGAATATTATTTGAAAATCAAACGTTTTTCCACGACACCCTTCCCACCCTCCCGCTGATGTACACCCCCACCCCAAAACACACACATGGTGACAGAAAGGGTAAAAGAGGTTCAAATGTTTACTGAATAAACGAGAATATTACAAACCACACAACACCAACATGTTGATCTTCCCTAAACAATTCATCTCATCTTCTGCATGAAACAATTAAGGCTTTTAATTTTGAAATCACAATAACCACAGCCGACACTATATTTCATGTAACTGTTTCGGCAGAACCGGGTGAAACAGCTGATTTCAGCTACAATGTCGAACAGATTTAACAAAAATAGTCACATGAATATACGTCAGGTTTTTATTTTAAAAAAATGAACATGTCCACAAAATGGTGGAGGCGAACACGCACTCTGATGGCACAGACATTGTGGGCACAGAGAGGTACGTATGCACTCTGCTTCGTTTCTGTTATTGCAACATTTTTCGTATGCATTTGTTTTATGCGTTTGCCTTTTTGGTTGTTCATCTTTTTTGTGTTTGCAGTGTTTTGTTGATGCGGTGTATTTGCCCCTATCAGCCACCGTACAATGACAGCATAATGTCCAAGTGAAACACAACACAAGTAATTCAACATTCAAAATTAGTTGTTTATATTACAGCGTGTCATGAATATTAAAATATTTGAAAATCATGTCCTATCCCTATACTCTATATATGTGGTGCCGAATCTCTCGTTGTCTTTCTATGTGTGAGCAAGAATGACAGAATTTTAAAAAAAAAAAGGAAAAAAAAAAAGCTTCAATCTATTTGTGCTGCTCAGTTTTCATTCTTTGGCACTGTGCCACAAATTACCGTATATATAGGAAACACTGCCATAGCCCAGGGGCTCTCTGATGGCCATCCCTCTCCCCCCTACCCATTACAGATCACTCTTCTCTCTGAGTTTCTGTCTTCAGATCTGTCCTATAACAGTGTGAATAGTCATAAGATCCTAGAGAATACAGGCCCTCTGACATCGCAATTGGCATCTCCCCCCCCCCCCCGACACACACACACACACACACACACACACACACACACACACACACACACACACTCCCCCGGGCCCCTGATCTTAGTTCTAAAATACAGCTCTTGGTGTTACTTAGACACATCATCATAAGATGTTTCGGGGCTTTGATCATCAGACACCCTAGCCCGTGCGACAAAGTCAGGGGTGATAAGCCACAAGGGTTACGCTACTCCACGAATCCCCCCTCCTTATCCACAACCATCTTCAGGCTTTCTCCACAGCCCCTATTATATCTGAATATATGGTTGTAAATTGCCACTGCATCTGTTTGGCAGATCCGTCCAACCAAAGGATACTTTTTAGATAATTGTTATCACATAGAAATGTATAGAGTGTGTTCTATGGTTTCATTTATTCATTTAGAGAGCTTTAACAGGCGAGAAGTAACTATAAAAATTATTATTTTTTTCCCTGGATAAAAGTTCTCTAACTTCAGATTTTCAAAAGTATTTTAACAGTATTTATTTTCTTATGAATTTAGTGGTCTCTAATGGCATTCGTCACCAAATAAATAACAGGGTAGAGTTTTTTAGTGTATTTATTTTTTACTAAAGCTGTAATATTTCTGAAAACCTTTTCAAATGTGTTCAATATGAAGATAAATACCCCTCGCTGCTACTATTAACCCATAAAGACCAAAAACATCTACTGATCTAAACAGTTTGATACCTGTTGATCCACTAATCCTATTAATATTATATTATATTTTTATATTATATTATATTTTTATGATCATCAGATATGACCCATTTGGATGCTCCATAGTTGTCATGGAAACACCACCATCTTCTACAACATTGATTCACCTGTAAAACCCATGACAATGAATGAACATGGTTTATGTTCAGTTAATGATGTCTTTGTCGGATGTCAGATATAAAAACTTTCAACTTTACTCTGAGTTTTTATGAAAAATTAATTAAAACTAAGAACATATTTGATTTTCACTGCAAAATGGCTAAATACAGAGAATAATGTTGCAATAATTTGTCTTAATCACTTAAGAAAGGTTAAATAGAGAGACACAAATGTCACACTGGGTGGGTTTTTTTTGTTAAAAATATGAAAAAGTTATTTAATTTAGAGCTGATCATTGTTTTTCTTACTAACCCCAACAATGGAGTTTTTGCACTTGATTTCTACATGTGAAAAACAAAGAATAATCAAGAGATGAAGCTCTGAAGTTCATGCACCCTTTATTGAAGTTGTTTTGTTACTTTAAAACATCTGTTCATTTCGAAAACATCTGTTCATTCATATAAGAAAAAAGTCAAAACAAACACTTTTAACGACCATCTGTGTGTTACTTTAAATGTTTTATTGGTTGTTTTCTTCCTTTTCTTTGGGTCATAATGAAGAGTGAATTCATTCAGTTTAAAATATCTCCATCCTGACTAACTTTCAAACCTCCTCCAGTAACATCAGTACAACTGGGTCTAACCTGATGTTCCTGATCATCCTTCTTCTAAACATGCTCCATAAAGTCCTTTATATTTCTCCACTTCCCCAACACCACACATTTGAAGAATACATTACATTGTAAATCCTGTCCTTGTCACAAACCTGTGTATATGATCATATTTCAGCACAAACATTTTATTTATGACCAAATATCTTCAAAACCACTAACATTTCACTTCAGTTACTTTCAGATTCAGCTTCCAAGGCACAGATCGAATCTAATTGGAATTTAAAACCTTTAGTCACTGGAGATTTTTTGTGCTTTTTTATATATTTATTTATTTTTGTTTCTATCTGTGGCTGGGAAACTGTCAGTTTGTACTCAGGTGGATTTTGAAGAACTTTTTATTACTTTCATTTCAGTCAAAACTCGTAAAAACACAATAAAAAAAAAATGAAAGAAATTCATCGCAATGCAAACAATAAAAACAAAACACAAAAACACAAGGAAAATGAAGAAAAAAAATAGTCAAATCTGTCTGTTTTATAGTGGGTTAGTTTCACTCACTGTTCTGTGTTTTATCCCCCCCCCCCATTCAACAGGCAGCAGGGGAACCTACTGAGCATGCTCAGATATTCTATTGAAAGAAGAAATACGTCAGAGGAGCATTACCAAATGTCCTGTTAAAAGTCAAGACAGTAGAAAGCTGGTAATAAAAAAAGAGTTTGTTCAAGTTCCTGAAGAAATTTGCCACTTTTAACATTTGCAGATATTGGAACGAAAAAAATCTTGATAAAGGTTAAATTGTTTCTGTGAGGAAAAATGATCAAAGTCAGGAGAGATCACAATTTGATAATCATTACTATGATCATTATTGCTATTATAGATCCAAAATATGTCTATTTGATCAACATCCATAAGATAGAAGTTAAATTCACTAAAATAAAGTCATACATTTATAAGAAGCCTGATACTTATTTGATGAAATCTTGATTTGGTTAATTTTTTTAGATATCATTAGACCTACAGGTAATACACATTATAAACATAAACCAATGTTCTATTATAGTCTATGGTAGCTAGTGTCAGTAAATCAACACAAATACTCTGAGATTTGTGAAACCTGACCAATTTTTTAAAATGCAATTAATAAGCATACTATGAAAATAACATACCACCACAGAAGAAGAGAGCAGTAGCCTACAAAAATGGTATGGTCCAAAATAGAGTTTCTGAAATTGCAACATTAAAAAGTCCCTACAGTGTAAATGGGACTTGACTTGTACTCTATTCTTTTTTTATATATATATTTTTTTTTCACAATATCAGCAAATATCAGTGATTTTTCTGTCTCTTTGGGGGGGTACTGGTATAGTACCCGCCAGTACCCGCTGTAATTCGACCTATGAGTACAACACACTGTTAATATTTTAGTTGACACTTGACCTCCCAGCTCTGACTATAAGAATGTGACTGGAATCTTCATTAATTATGGATAACTGGTTTTACATTGTCCTCATACTGCAAGAAAACACTAAGTTGTTTTTGCAGAAATCCATCAACATATCTGACATAAGAATGGAGGTGCTTGAACCTGATATCCAGTAATACAAACACACATCAGATTTGTTTTGCTAGTGAAGTGACAGGTTGTGTCTCCTTATCCCCGCTCCTAAAACCCTCTTTCTATCACCTTTAAAAGAAATCAAAGGCTTTCTTCACAATCCCTCAGATGTATTCTGGGACAACAGCGTCATCTAAGTGTCAGTTCACTGAACATAACAAACATGTCTCACCTGATATGTCAGTTTCTGACAAGGAAAAGTTGGTAAATAACATCAAGCATAATTTAGTAATTTTCGACACCTCACACATGCAGTTTTTAAAACATTTTTTTTTTGGCATGAAGCCCCTTAAATTAAGGCTTAATTTCTAACTCTTGTTTCCTCTCCTTCTGTTGTTTCAAATCTCTCTCAGGTCTTGTCGGTACAGTTTCATGGTTTGTTAAGCAGACTTATTTTCTCTCAGGGTTCCTTGTGAAACATAAAAACAGTACAGAGGGATTTGAAGGATAGTTTTTAAACAGTTCGTCACCTGATTAACAGAAGAGGAACATATTTTGTGGACATATATGTAATTTGTATTAAAACGAAAACACAGAAATGAAATTCTGGAGGGAAAAAAAACTAACTTTATATAACATTTCTGTATTAAAATATCCAAAACAATTAGGCCTGTGTTATATATTGGGAACTTGTGTGTCAGATTGTTGTAGTACGTTTGAATACAGGGACTAAACATACTTGGTTTATTGTGATCCTGATTCCAAATCAGGTTCAGTTCAGTTAATTCCACTTTAACATTATTTTTCTCCTGGTCTCGTTGCAATGACACACATATTCAGCATTAGTATATTGATTGCTATGGTTGTTTCAGTCGAGCTGCTTCTTCATAATTATCACAAAAATAAATGCAAAAATTGCATGAAGTAGATCCGGTAGACATCCTGGTCCAGAAATGTAATAATATGATAATAATAATAATAATGGTTTATGATTTATATAGCGCTTTTTTGCCCACTCAAAGCGCATCACATTAGTGACCCATTATTAATTCGCTCTCACTTGCACCCTCTGGTGGTGGTAAACTACATAATATGTAGCCACAGTTGTCCTGGGGCAGACTGACAGAAGCATGGCAGCCATTTTGTGCCTACAGCCCCTCTGACCACCACCAAACATTCATACACCAGTGTGAGTGACACTGGGTGCATGGAGGGTGAAGTATCTTGCCCAAGGACACAATGGACTGACTAAAGCGGGATTCAAACCACCAACCCTTCAGTTACTGGACAACCCGCTCTACCAACTGAGCCATATCCGCCCCCAAAAGTATAATAAGATCTCATCTCATCTCATCGCATCTCATCTCATCTCATCTCATCTCATCTCATCTCATCTCATCTCATCTCATCTCATCTCATCTCATCTCATCTCATCTCATCTCATCTTAATAAGAATTTCTGATCTGATTTAAAGAGACATTTTCACTGTACCAGTTCATGTGCACTCAAAAGTTTAAAATCACTAAACACTCTTTTGTTCATGTCTCTGGAACTATTCATCTTGCTTCACATCAAATGCAAATGAAAGGTCATGACCTCAGAATGCCTCAGGTCACCACTAAGTGGAGCTTCATCACTGAAAATTCACAATTTTATCCATGTCTTTGGAACTATATGTGCAAATGAAAAGTCATCATGTCTGAAGTTGTTATGTATTGATCTTGTACCAATGTGGTTCCAATTCTGCCACCAATTGGAACTTCATTACTGAAAAATCACCTTTTTCGCCACATCTTTGGAACGATTTCTCTGAAAGACCTCAAATCAAGTGGATCTTAAAGGTAATTATCTCAGCATGTGTTATGCCATAATACTATGCCGGAACAGTTCAAAATGTTTCCAGTAGGTGGCATGATGACAGCTTGAAAGATACTGGGTTTAGAAAATCCAAATTGAAAGTGACATAAAACCGAATTGGCGCCTCAGTTAAAAAGGCAGTAGATGTATTGCCTGTTCTTCATATCTATGCTTCACATTGTGTTGATTAATGGTAAGCAACGAAGAAATGAATGGTGTTATTCATAAATATCAGGGGAATCAAAACTGTTCTTGTCTGTTTGTTTTTTTTTTGTTTTGTTTTTTTTTTTAGTTTTATTCTGTATTGCGTGGGTGATTTGAAATGATTAGCTGCTTAACTGTGGCACTTTGCACTTGTAGAAATGATTAAAAAAAAAGCAAGTCTGAAAATGTTTAGCAGCAGTGGATGAGTGAGTGTAATTTATGCAGTGGGAAAAAAACGAGTGTTCTCATTTAAGTTTATAGGATGTATATGTTTGTTGATGCCTGTAAGAAGTATTCTGTGGTTTTATGAAAATGCACACTGGGATGCTGGTCACTGTTGTATCGCAGGGATTAAGAATAAAATACACAAAAAAAACAACATAAAAAAAAGAAAGAAAAAAAATCAAAATTTTCCATATCAATAAATATCATGTAGAGCAGAGGTCTCCAAACATTTCCACAAAGGGTTGGTGTGGCTACAGGTTTTTGTTCCAACCACCCAAGAGTTCACAGTTTGACCAATCGACTTTCTGAAGACTTTGATCAGTTGATTCATTGGTTCAAGTCTGGTGTGCTGCTGCAAAAGCCAGCAGCCAAACTATCACTTTGTGGAATAGTTTGGAGACCCCTGATGTAGAGGAAGAACTGATTCAATTTTGGATGATTTATTATTTCTAGATCACAGGTGTCAAACTAGAATTCTCGAGGGCCGGTGTCCTGCATGTTTTAGATATTTCCCTCTTCCACATGATTCAGTTTAACTCCTGAGACTTTAGCAGTTCCACAGTAAAAAAAAAAAATCAAAAGTAAAAAAAAGAATAAAATGAACAACAAAATGAACAAAGTCATCAATAAAATGAACAAAAACGAATACTAACAACTAACAAACTAAGAAAATAATTCATAACATGAACAAAGTAAGACACAAATGGAACAAAATTTAAGAAAAAATAATAATATAAAATGTAGGAAAATAAACAAAATGAGCAACAAAATTAACCAAAGCTAATAAATATGTACAATAGTTTGAATAACATGGAAAAATGTGCAAAAAGAAAAAAAAAAAAAGAGAGAACTACTATTAAAATTTGGTCCCAGCACTTTTAATTTAGCTTTTTCTAAATTAGTTGCCTTTTGACACCTGTCCCATGAACAAATATTTCAACTAAATCATCCATTCAGGATGATCAGTGCTAAAGAGTTAATAATCAGCTCCTCATCATAATGATGTAGAGGTTTCCAGGTGTGATGGAAGAGGGAAATATCTAAAACATGTAGGACACCGGCCCTCGAGGACTGGGGTTTGACACCCCTGTTCTAGATAATCCACAAGGGGGTTCTCAAAAGTTTAAAATCACTAAACACTCTTTTGTTCATATCTGTAGAACTATTGTCTGATTGATTTCAAACTGAGTGCAAATGAAAGGTCATGACCTCGGCATGTCTCACATCATAGCTGTGTGGTTAAGCCTAGTTTTTATTTTATGGTCTCATTATGCAACTGTTTATCTGTTGCTTTATGCTTCATATAATGTATTTTTAATTATGAAAACAATTGTTACATATAAGGCAGATGAGACCATCCAACCTCAAATTAACCCCAGTACATTAGTGATTGAACTCAACCAGGAGTTTGAAATGGAAATGTAACAGTCCAGTGTTTTTAATTCCCTCCCTCCTTCTGTCACTGGGGGGTGAGGGTTGTCCTTTAACATACTGTACTCATACATTGAACTCTGCGTCTGCAGTGGGCCAATCTGTTCTGCACACTGAGCCCAAATCCAATTCTTTCCATTAATCTTTATTCAGCAGCTCATTCATGAAGAACACTTTTTCATGCTTTCAGAGAAAATGACAGCTGGTGGTTGCTTTTCAACAAACTACAATAAGTCTCTTGGAAGCAGACAAAATAGTTGAGAGGGAACGTATGAAAAACAGTGAGATGATGCATTTGTCAGTGGAGACTCTGGATTCATCATCATTCTACTTTTCCTAGTTGCCTTATTTAAAACATCCCTGACTTTGAAAACTTTCCCCATAGGTCTACTGTAATAATGGGGAATTAGTTTTCTCCTCTTTTAGGAAAAAGTGTTTAGAGCAGAATGGGGGGGCAGGAGGGGGGGTCAATTAATTTTCCAATGGGGTCATATGAGAAACTTGGATGGTTTTCAAGCCACAATACTTCCTGCTCCATATATTTATATAAAAACAGTAAATGAAAAATATACATAAAATGCAACTGTTTTAATGAATACACACAAAAACATTTTTTTAAATGTGCAAAACTAACTCCACATTAACTTTACATGAAAAACAAAAAAATGCATCCAGCTTTGTTTGCATATCTTAGCGTTTTTTCTTCTTCTTTATCTCTGCCTTCAGTGAAGAAATACTTAAAAATCATGTCTTGTTAAAAACTTTGCATTCTGAATTAATCTTTTTTTTTTTTTTTTTTTTAGTGTTAGTTAAACATATCCATGGGCTAAAACCAAACAATAAACCAATCAGTACACAAGCTTTTATGCCATATATGAGAGGTGCTTTAAATTAGCAGATCCTTCAAAATAAAAGTAGTGTTGGTATATTGGTTGCATCTAACACAATTGCATTCAATTTTAATTCTAGGCCAGTCAGGGGAAGCCATCATCCTGCAGGTGGGCCATGGGGCGTATAATGCTCAGGTTTTAGACGATAAATTATTTTGAGGGAGGGTTTCACATAAAAGTGTGGTATGTCCCTGCAGTAATTTAAAGTATTTAACACAAAGATTCATTATTAAACTGTGCTCATCTAAGCTAAATGGAAACTTGTTCTACTATTATTAAACTTCATGATTATTAAATCTTTACTGTGATTATTAAAGAAACTTGAAGAAAAGGGACTATTAAATCCAGAAATACAGATATGTAATATTCTCTCATTCAACTGTCAATTAAAATTAGATAAGTAATGCTAACGTACTATTAATAAAGTGAGTGTGTGTGTTTTGCTGTTTTCTGTCAAGTCTTGGAGAGTGTTTGTGTTCGAATTCACCCATGTGTGTGTTGAACAGATGCCTTCGCCCTCAGACAGGGGTGCTGTGCAGTTCCAGTTTATGTTTATCTGAACATCCTGTGCTACTCCACGCTGCCAACACTTGAAGGTCCGCCAGGCTGGCCTCATCTGCTGCCCCGACACCTTGTTAGTATCCAGAAGGGAACACAACTGCATAATAAGCTGCTAATAATTCTAAAAATAACACAGATGGTTCGAGGGAAAGAAGTGGGAGGATTTTCATATTGACAGGTACGGTAAATATGCGTATGTCCATGAACACATCTGTCTGAGGTGGTTGTGTTCCAGTGTATTTAGCACTTTAATGAAGGTCACATCAGAGTTCTCACCATTTGATAAGCTTTGCATATTTTATGATGAATCACCATTTCTTTTTTAATGCTAATTCTTGGCTTCAAAACTACCTTGTTCTAATTGAATCAAAGTCAATTTGTGTCTAGAAATAAGTCAATACATATATGTTTTGTTTTCCAGAAGTCTCTCAGGCCTCATTTCCTGTCTTTGGACCCACTAATAACTATATTGACTGTCCTGTAAATGCCTGCTGTGTTAATAAGATAATGGCGCCCAAGTGTGATTGTAAACAATAAAATGTTTCCTTCTCCTGACAGACTTTATCCCATTCTGTTTGTACTTAGTTCAAATGTATTATGTAGTGTTTGTTTTTGTGTTGGATTATTATACTGGCCCCTGAAGGGGAGAGGGATATTGTTTTTGGGTTGTTGTTTTTTTTGGTACCCCGCCCCCCAAAGGGGAGGCAAGGGATATTGTTTTCAGTTTGTTTGTTTGTCTGTCTGATTCTTAGCTACTCTATTGAAATTGTATAATGTATGTACAATCAGTTTACTCTTGTAATTTTATTCTTATTTATTGAAATTTTATAATGCATGTAAAATCAGTTTATCTTCTACTTTTGTAATTTTATCTGTACTCTTGTAATTCTATTTCTTATTTATTGAAATTTTATAATCAGTTTATCTTATATATAATTATAAGTTTGTGCAATCGAATTAGAATGTTTTCTTTTCACCCTGTCCTAAAATTGTACTTTAATTTTTAATCAATGTGAAGCACTTTGGGCTACAGTGTTTGTATGAAAGGTGCTATACAAATAAAGACTGGACCAATTTCTAGTTTCAGGAAAGGTGCAAAGTGGTCCAGAATAGACCACAATAGGTCAAAATCTATATATACATAATGCAGCGTTGAAACACCAACACTGGTGTGGTGCTCATTGGAAGTATCTCAGATATTATCCTATTATATCTAAAATGCAATTTTGATCTTTGTTGTGACCTCTGACCTACAGTCTTCAAACGTATCCTTCCAGGTTCTGATGTCAATGCACATCAACAATGAGAGCAAAAAGAAGCGATATGTAAAAATGAGTATACAAGAATGAAAATTAAATTCATGTTTTTCCCTATCTCTGATAATTGTGGAAACACATTTTTTGATTACCTTGACCTTTGACCTACATTCACTATATATTTTTTTTTTTTTGTGGTTATTCTGGACCACCTCGCACCTTTCACTCACCTTTCTACGGTTGGGGTAACAATACCCCTTGGGCCAGATATTTATTTTTATTGTACCTTTGACCAGTAAGCATGTAAGCAATCACATGCATACAATAGATTGGATATTGACTTTAATAAGTTTAAATAAGTTTTGTATGATATGAATGTTATGCACATGAGTTGCCTGAGTGTTATTGTTCACATTAGTTCAACTGACACAAACAATACTTTTGAGTAATTAAATCGAAACACAATATTAGAAAAATAAAATGGTTTTAAAAAAAAAACAGTCTACCTACTGTATAATGAGAGCATTATATGATATCAATAGTAACGTTTCCAAATGCAAAGTAACATATTTTGACGGAGTAATGTGAATTTGTGGAGATTATTGTCAATGTTAGCTGCTGGTAGCCTCATTTTGACAGAACAGGAGGTTTGTATGGTTTTTCCTTTAATAAATATTCCTTTGTCAACTCTATAACATGGTGTGACATGCAATTTCTTGGACCGATTTAAAGCTTTGAAGTAGAATTTCTTAAGATTCTGCCGTTCTATATGCATAGACTCATCTTCTTACTAAACCGTCACATTATTGACAATGTATTCACGTTGGGTCTGACATCATCTGTATGTATATAACTGTGTTTACCACTGCCAAGGTTAAAGCAGTGAATATATTGACACTGAGCTCCATGGATTATCTAGCGTATTTGCAATGTTTCTGGAAAAGCACATTTCACCACCACAAAGGCAGTGTTTGAGTATTTCCAATTTCATTTTTCCATCCTTTCAGTCGTGTGAATGAAGTGTTCTTCTCCTCTCCATTGTATTCGGGTGACCGCAGACATCTCTGCAGTGAAAATATGAGCTTTAGAAATAAAAGCTCGGTGCAAGGATTGAAACTTATCATTGTAAGAAGAAAATACATGATGTGAAGTGTTTACTAAATGACCCCTGAAGGACATCATATGTGTAGGAGTGTACAACTACTGTCTAAAACGCTCAGGAACTGTGTTCTGTTTCGACGATTATTACATTGATTGACTCCGACACTAAGAATAATGCATAAAGAGAAGAGATCAAACATGTTCAGGGAGATTTTTGTTTGTATCCATGGCAACATGCAGTTTCCATGACCTAGGTATTCCACATTTAAAGTGTTGTGGTGGAGTGTTAGTTTGAAGAGTTCAAGTTTGTATTTGACATGATTTAAGTGGATACATTTAATTCTGTAAAGTTTTCTAAGTTCCTGTACATATGGAGCCATAAGCTTTGACAGGAGTACAGGTGGGGTGCGTCTGTTTCACTTTCAATCATTATGCTCTGAATGTAGAGGGATGTTGATGTTTGTGTTTTTTGTCATCCCAATCTGTTGTTCAGAAACCTGTGTTTTAATATTGACTGCAACTCAGGTATGTGGACTTTTTTACTGTATGTAAGGATTTTTTTTTTTCATTTTCAATTGTATAACAACATAAAACTTGAACATGAAACTGCCCGATGGAGTTCCTATCCAAGCATTCGTCGCCACCCACTCTACCAACCCTTACCCTTTTATTAGTTTTAATAAATTTACTGTAGTTTATTTTTTCCTACTTTTTCTTCCACCATATTTATTTATTTATGCATTTATGTTCAGAGGTCCAGAAATTCATTTTAGTAGTAAATTAATCATGATTATATATATATATATATATATATATATATATATATATATATATATATATATATATATATATATATATATATATATATATATATATATATATATATATATATATATATATATATATATATATATATATATATATATATATATATATATATATATATATATATAAGGTTTTCCAACATGTTAAGGTGTCATTCCTTTTGGAATCTGATGGGTCACCAATGACTTACCAACACATGCTGTGTTTCCTGTGTGGTGTGTCACCTCCACTCCAATAATGCAAAGCGCTGTGGGTGCCTTGAAAAGCGCTATAGAAGTCTAATTCATTGTTATTATTTATTAATGTGGATGCTTTGCACAACAGATATTTTTTCCCAATGCCACTCACACTGGTGTATGAATGTGTATGAATGTGTATGAATGTGTATGAATGTTCGATGGTGGTCAGACGGACCATAGTTGTCAATTGGCAGCAACACTTCTGCCTGTCTGCCCCAGGGCAACTATGGCTACAAATGTAGTTTACCACGACCAGAGGGAGCATGTTAGGGTGAATGAATAATAGATCAATAATGTAAAGTGCTTTGGGTGCCTTGAAAAGCGCTATAGAAATGTAATCTGTTACCACCAATGTTTTTGTCGGAGTTTGTCTGTCTATTAGTTAGCAAGATATTGATGAAAACTTCATGATGTGGAACAAATTATTCAATTTTGGTGATGATCCGGAAGAGATTCTGGATCACTTTGAAATGTATTCACCATGTACCGCAATGTAAATTTTCAAAGTGATCCAGAATCCACAAAGAAAAGTCAATTCAGCTTTAATAGTTTGTACTAAAAAGCTATTTAAGTAATGTTTGATGATAATTTGATATTAATATTCAATTATTTTATCTTATTTCATTATTTGTAAAAAAAATGCTATTATAATATAAAGATATTTTATTACATTTTTGGTTAAATGATTACTGGGTTTTGTTACATTTCTGATTAAGTGCAAATTTTCTTAAAATTTCAGGCATTATAACAAATTCAGGAAATTATTACATTATAGAAAAGGATTTGTCACTTTTCCTACTGTACTGCCATATCAGGTAAATACTTTCTTACTTCGTCGTCATGTTTTTAAACGATGTAGTTGTTGTTTGTACTTGTTCTGATGCAGTCAAGGTTAAAGCAGTGAATACATTCACATTGAGCTCTGTGGATTCGAGCTGTTGTTTCTGGAAAAGCACATTGCACCATCACCAAGGAAGTGTTGGGTTTTTTCCAATTTCATTTGTGGATCCTTTGAGTCCCATGAATGAAATGCTCTTCTACTCTGCATTGTACCACGGTGACAGCATACGTCCCTGCAGCAAAAATCTCTGAAGCTTTGAATATAAAAAGAAAACTACATTCAAGGACTGATAGTACTGGGGGTAGGAGGGAAACACCCTTAAGGAGAACATTTCAGATATGAATACTCCTACACACATGCTCATCCACAGTAAAGTGTGTTGTGTTTTACATACATTGACTGACCCTGGGACTCAGCACATGCATATTGAAAAGAAATAATATATTCACAGGGAGTTATTTAGTAACCATGGTAACATACAGCCTTCATGACCTACAGATACAGTGAATCATGAGTGTTGTTCTGAAAATATTATAGTCTAATGGGTTTGGCCTTTGTTTAAGCTTCTATAGGACACACTTTAACCCTTTAAACCCTAAGACTAAAATGTTAGAATGTTCTCATCTTATGGTTAAAAGTAATAATTCATGGTTTTCATATCTAAGGATGACAATGTGTGAGGAAGTTGTATAAAAAAGGATAATTAATTTGTCTTAGATTGTTATAATGAGGATTTGTCATTTGCTCTGTGATGGCCCCGCTCCCCTTGGGCAGGGCCGACGTTAGGAATAGTCAGACTAGGCGGTCGCCTAGGGAACCTAGGGAATATTGGCGTCTTGGGGACGCCAATATTTACAGAATTACAATATTAAATTAACGTATTTTCTGTACTAAAAGGTGCACTTAAAATACTCACAATGCGTCTTATATATGGTTTAATTCTGGTTGTGCTTAGTGACTGGGAATTTAGATTTAAATTTATTTATTTATTTTAAATGTAAAAACTTATTACATAATGAAGCAAAATTTTGTACAAAATGCAGCAGTTTATTACAAAATGCGGCTTTATTACAAAATGAAATGAAAAAGTTATTACATTTTGGACGTTTATTGCAAAATGCACCGACATATCATTTACTCATGATATGTCTCCTTTAAAATAGCATGTCAAATGAAAAAAAAACAAAAAACTGTAGTCCCACAGGTGAGGTTGTGCTGAAAAAAAAACTAAAAACATACCAAATAAATGAAGATAAAACATTTTTTTGATGAGCGATATGAAGGCAAAATCAAAAGTATTCAAAAACAGCTAAAGTACAGTCAGATTCCTAAGGTTTAAATACATTTATGCTTCAGTTAAAGTTTTCTAACAGCTATAGGTTCCAGTGCATATGTAGGACAGGTGGACTGTTATTGTTTCTGCTTCAATCATTTTGTTCTGAACATGGAGGGTCGTTCAAATTGCTTTGTTTTTTTGATGTAAGTCCATTCTGTTGTTCAAAAACCAGCATTTTGATATCGACTGCATCTCAATTATGTGTGTTTTGACTCCTTAGAGACGCTGACTACAATCACATACAAAGACTGTTTACTGGTAGTTTTCTTTGACTTTACGCAAGCAGTACTTTACTGAACAATGTCGACAAAACTGTTTCAGTTTATTGTTTGTTTGGGGAAAAAAATATGTTTTTTCTTGAGTCTGGCCGACAGGGATTATTAGACCAGCGTACAATGATTCGAACCCCCCTTCAACTCTGAATAATTACTGTGCTTGTGTCAATGGTTGTGTGCCGTTTTCAGGTTAGGTTCAGGTTATTCACAAACAACAATATCTTATAAGAAAATGTGTGTAGAGAGACAGAAGCTAAGACAAACAACTGCACAAATTTCAGCTTCAAATACAATAGTATTGAGGAGAGAACTTTATAATTCTTTACTGTAAACACTGTAAGCATCATTTTAGGTCATGTTTTATCACTGAAAGAAAAAAAATATATAAATATAACCAGAGGTTATATTTATATATTTTTTATATAAAAATTCACTCATTACTGAAGTAGAAGTATGGACACTAGAGTTTAAAAAGACGTTTGTAGAAGTTGAAGTTTCAACTCAAATGAAAGTATGACCGGCACCCCCCCATCTCTTGTCATCACGAAAACACATTTTTGGTGACTGTGACCTTTGACCTAAATTCATTAAAATGTAATGGGATCTATTCTGGACCACCTTGCACCTGCCCTGAAAAAGCTGCCAAAGATAAGGTCTGGTGTGGGATTTGAACCAGGATCCTTCTTGCTGGGGGGCAGGAGTGCTAACCACTGCACCACCATGCTGTCCCACAACAACACTATCCCTTTGCAAAGTGAAAATGAATGTGAACCACTTCTGATGAGGTCTGTTGATACCACCCCGCCCCACAGGTGATACTAGTGATGCTCAGACCCACGGGTCGCGTTGCGTGGGTGGGGCATGTGGGGCATATACAGTGCCTATCATCCCCTTAGATGTTTTACCCTTTTATCATAAATCAATCATGGCCATAGCTCAGTTGATAGAGTGGGTCATCCAGTAACTGAAGGGTTGGTGGTTCAAATCCCACTCTGTCCTAATCAGTCTGTTGTGTCCTTGGGCAAGACACCACTCCAGTGCCTCTCACAGTGGTGTATGAATATTTGGTGGTGATCAGAGGGACCATAGGCACAAAATGGTTGCCATGCTTCTATCAGTCTGCCCTAAGGCAACTGTGGCTAAATATATAGTTTACCACCACCAGAGAGTGCATGTTAGAGTGAATGACTAACGTGAAGTGCTTTGAGTGGCCAGAAAAAGTGCTATATAAATCCAATCCATTCATGTTTTTTTAACACAAGAATGTATTGGACAAAACTCTTTAATATCAAAGTGAAAACAGATTTCTACAAAGTAATATCAATGAAATAAAAATATATAAAGAAATATAATTCTTTGCAGAATTATTCACCCCCTTTTTTAATTTAATAGTTGAATTCAATAGTAGTCCATAAAATTGTTGCCAATCATCTAACAATTAGTGAAATGAAGATCATTAGTGTGGGTGTGTTTCAAGTGAATGATGTATAAAACACTGGTGTCTGAAGGGTCCAGACCAGTGGATCAGTATTCCTGGCTACCATTACACCATGAAGACCGAAGAACACTCCAAGCAACTTAGGGAAAGGGTTATTGAGAAGTACAATTTAAGTACTGCATTGATCTCAAACAATGTTGACACCCTCTCTGTGGTGTTAAACAATGAGAACAAACACAGACAAAAAAAAAAAAAGAGCAGTACAATTTAAGGGATGTATACAAAAAAATACATCCCCCGGAGTTCAGTGAGATCAATTATCAAGAAATGGAAGAAATATGACACTTATGTGAATCTGTCTAGATCAGGCCACCCTTGTAAACTGAGTGACCATGCAAGTATTAGTGAGAGAAGCCACCAAGACACCTACGACTATTCTGAAGGAGTTGGGAGAGACTGTGTGAATACTGCTGCCCAGGTTCTTCACTGGTAAAAGATATATGATAGAGTGGTAATGAGAAAGCCTCTGTTGGAGAAAATTAATATTAGAGCTCGACTAGAGTTTGCCAAAAGGCACGTGGAAGACTCCATGGTCAAGTGGAAGAACATTCATTGGTCTGATGAGACCAAAATTGAGCTTTTTGTCCATTAGACAAGACATAACTGTAGAAGCCAAACACTGCACAGCACCAAAAACACACACCATCCCCACTGTGAAGCATGGTGGTGGTAGCATCATGCTGTGGGGATGTTTGTTAGCAGCCGAACCTGGAAGGTAGAGAACAGAATGAATACTGCAAAATACACTGACATCCTGGGGGACAATTTTATTCAATCTGCAAGAGAACTATGGTTTAGGAGAATATTTATTTTCCAGCAAGACAAGGATCCAAAGCGGGTGGTGCAGTGGTTAGCACTGGCGCCTCACAGCGAGAAGGACTCTGATTCGATTCCCACACCAGACCTTTCTGTGTGGAGTTTACATGTTCTCCCTGTGTCCGCGTGGGTTTTCTCCAGGTACTCCGGTTTCCTCCCACCATCCAAACACATGCACTGATAGGTTCACTGGTTAATCTAAATTATCCATAGATGTGAATGTGAGAGTGATTGTTTGTCTATATATGTTCAGCCCTGAGATGAACTGGAGACTCATACAGGGTGTACCCCGTCTTCACCTATTGTAGCTGGATTAGGCCCCCACAGACCCCCTGTGACCCTAGTGAGGATAAAGCGGGTTCAGATGACGAGACAAGATGAGGCAATGATCCAAAACATACTGGAAAAGCTACACAGGAATGGTTAAAAAAGAACCAGGTAAATGTTCTGGAGTGGCTGAGTCAAAGCCCAGACCTCAATCCTATAGAGAATTTGTGGCTGGACTTGAAAAGGGTTGTTCATGCCCAATACCCACGCAACCTGACAGAGCTTGAGCAGTTTTGCAAAGAAGAATGGAGCAAAATTGCTGTGGGCAGATGTACAAGACTGATAGAGACTTATCCACACAGACTCACAGCTGTGACTGGTGCATCTACAAAATACTGACTTGAAGGGGGTGAATAATTATGCATAGAGTTATATTTTTTTATATATATATTTTGATTTCATTCGCATTACTTTGTAGAAATCTCTTTTCACTTTGACATTAAAGAGTTTTTGCCAATAAATATTGTTAAAAAAGCCAAATTTTATCGACCATGATTAATTTATGAAAGCAATAAAAAGGTAAAACATCCAAGAAGGTGGATACTTATGATAGGCACTGTAGAGATTAATCTGTAAGGGGTCAGTGACAGATCCCGTCTCAGCTTTCTTGTTCCAAATGCCCCATGACTTTCTTTCATTTCTGCAAGAATATCAGATTTGTGTTCAACTAAACAGGCCAAGGTTAAATTGAGACTAGATTTGTATTGTATTTCAGTCAATATATTTTTGTTTGGTGGTGTGCCTTGTAATTTTTCTTATGTAAAATATGTACCATGGCTCAAAAAGTTTGGGAAACACTCTTCTGTTTTCTACTGAACTTTAAATTCTAAAATTGCTAATATAGCTAGCTTAGCTCTGGCTATATTTCCTGTACTAGTGTTACGGCACAATTGTAGCGAAAAACTCTTTGAGTGGAAGTGCCTTTTTATTTAAACAACAACTGAGTTTTGACGGGTTGAAAATGCAAAAATGTGAAGACGTGAGTAGAAATCTTGAAAACTATCCGCTGTTGCATTTCCATCTCACGGTCGAAAACGCAAAAATGAAGCTGTTATGCATGTCTGTTAACAAGACAGCGTTCTATTACAGCACCATCTAGCAGCCTGGCATGCATATCCAATCCAATTCCACACACTCTTGCGTCCCCGTATGCACAGAGATTTCTTAATGACAATGCATGTGGATTAAAAGGTTAAGACGAGACACCAGTTTTGCATCTTCTCTTCCAGTCGCCTCAGTCTAAACGTAGCCTGAGAATGCACAGTTTAAAAAGTATGCACAGAGGGGGGAGAGACAAAGGCACATATCACAGGTGAATCATTTCAAAGCCCTCCCAGACGGGTTAAAGTCTGGTGTTTAGACCCCTGGTTTCTGGTCTTTTCAGGGGTCCAAATACCCTGCTATTTTGGGATAGACGTCAATTAAAATGATTGGATAGTGTTTTTTCTGTCCTGTCTATTCCACAGGTGACTATATTTCTTTATTTTTATGTTAGAGCATTTACTGGATTGGTTTTAATCAGGGTGGGGAGGGGGGGGATTTTTAACCAATATACTTAAAAATGCTCTAGGAAAACATCTTGCACCCCACCTTTAATATTGAGTCCGTTCAGGCAAATCAGGACACGAACACTATTCTCACACATTTCAAGCACAGGATCCCACAAAAAAACAATTCTATCATTTCTGCTCCAGAAACTGGAGTGTACTTGCAGACCACTCAAGTGACAAATCCCAGTGTCCATGTGTTGTCCACCAGCTCCTAGTTTTAGGGAACATTAAAAACAGAAGCCAGTGTTTTTCTTTGCTATAAAACAGACAGACAGCATCTCCTCACCTGAAGGCTGTTTAACTTTAGTGTTTAAGTGTCAGACTCTAACAAACAGCTGCGTCCCCATAAGGACATTTCATAAAAGTGTGAAAAGAAATATCTCCATTTTCAGGGGCAATTTTACAAACACAGACTTTGTCGTGTCTGTCTGCTTTCCGCTGCCCCCCCCCCCCCTCACCCCCCCCATTTTATGTCTCAACCAGTTCAGAAGCCTACATTCCTCCAGCAAATGTGAGGCTGGATTTGGTGGTGCCAGGACCACACTCTGTACGATACCCACTGGGACGCAGACAGTGGGCAGGAAGCCAAGCACCACTGAGCCTCCAAGCTGTCTCTACTCCCTCACTGCAACAACATTGCCATGAAAGAAATACATTTACATTAATCATGCCGCCACGCTTCTCCAAGGACTCTGTCTTTTTCTGTTGTCCTGTTCTCTGTCGGAAAGGACGTCCCTAATTAGGTGGGTTTTTTTTTTTTTTTTTTTTAATCCAGAGCACAAATTTAACGTGTTATTTTTATTACTTCAGCAGAAAAAAAAAATTATAATAGATGTTTAGTTTCACTCTCACAAAGGTAACAATTTTAGCAGTAGGAGGAAAAATATTTAACATTTTATTATATTAGGTTTGAGGTGAAAGTTTTGATTTAATATTTTCAATTTATTATTTGAAGACTTTTCTTTTTTAGTTGAAGCTTCATTGTCTTAATTTTGCTGTTGTGTTTCACATGGATTCTTATTGAGACGCACATGATTCTAGGACAGGGGTCAGCAACCTGTTCCTCTTTCACCCTTATCCTGCAACTCCAAATGGCTTGGGAAAATAAATTACTAAAAAAAATACAAAAAAACATAGTATTTAATTGAAGTGTATTTTATTTGTTAGTTCTATTTAATTATTTTAGTCTTAAATTGGAAGATTATTGTGATCTTTAAATATTAAAATATTAATAATACAAGTAGACGCTAGTTTTCCCGCCAAAACACGTCCATTTGTCTCAACTTTCAACCCCAGCAAGCCCAAGTATGAAGAAATGTTAAAAGAAAAATATCTGAAGACTTGGTGATGAACCTGGACCTGAAGGCACGGGCTCAGAGTGTGGAAAATAAAATAAAAAATAAAAAATATATATGACAAAGTCCCACAAGGTCAAAGGTTAACTAGGCTGAGGGTTGCTTTGCATTACACTGGACCAGTGTAAAGGTAAGAAAAAGAAATATATACACTGTTCTCTTCAAAGTACTAATAAGTGTCTGACTGAGCTGAACCCCCCAAGCACGAACGGGACGTTTCTTTCTTTTTAATAAATGCATTTTTTTTTTCTTTTTACTTGCCAAAAAGTATTTGCAGCTTCCATTGTTTTCTTTTCTGTGGAAACTGTATTCAAATGCCTTCTCTCAGTGTTAAAGATCAAACAAAAATGTGTTAATAAGTTGGTAAACTTGTGTATTTGGTGTATGATTATATATAGAAATATTTATACTGTGATGCAAGGGTTTCAAACCTGTGGCGGTTCAAGGTTACTTTATTTGTACCAGTGGGTAGATTTGATTTGCAGAAAGAACGGTTTTCATTTGGCAACAAAACAATACAGAATACATATTGAAACCTGTCAAGCATGGCACTTGATCAAGTGTCAAGACAAAAGACAAAAAAAAGTGCTCAGTGTTCCACTATTAATCAATATAGCAGCAGGGATAATTAAATATAAACTCAAGGTCAGTAAAAAAAAAACAAAAAAACAAGCTGCAATAAACCATGATAATAATCCTCAAGAAATAAAAACACTCTGGATAAAACCATAGTAGTAAAAGTAGGAATTAAAAGTCACAATAATAAAATAAATAGAGCAAAGAATGATAAAAAGGAGGAGGATAATATTTTGCGGCCCCTTATTTGACATAAAATTTAGTGTTTAGTGCAGCACACACATAGTTTTCAAACTAAATGTCTGGCCACATATCTTTTTTTTTTTTTTTTTTCTTATCACTTCTAAGCTAGTATATAGTCTCCTGACAACTTTTGGTAGCACTTGTCGATGGTTGTCACGTTAGCCAATTGTGAAGTATCTGGGGAAGTATGAATGTTCATTTAGTTGAAACATATTCCACAGTGACAACAAGTACATGTAAAAAAAAAAAAATATGCATCACCCAGTTCCAGTCATGTTTAAATGTGCCATAAACAGAAAGTCTGGCAACGAACACAGGCAATTGCAGGAAATGTGGGAGATGGAATATTTGTTGTTGGGCGTCACTACATGTCTCATAATCACAGAGGAGGTTGTAGTGTATGAGAACCCCTGCTGGGATGGAATTATTTCTATATTTACTCTTATATCGTTGTCATTTATGTAGATTTTTACATTTCCTTTTATACTTTTTGTGGTTGTTTCAGCTGGTTCTGGAGTAAAAGATAAGGCTCCATCCACACGAATTCGATATGGGTCAAAACGACATGTAAAAATGGAACCGTTTCAGTAAAATGAAGTTAGCCTTTCATTTATCTCAGACATGTGTTGGTATTTCTCACCTATACATATGTCTGAGATAAATGAAAGGCTAACTTCATTTAACAGTAAGACTTAATGAACATTCTACAGTTGGTTTAGTAAAAATCAGCATCAGCATGGGGGTGAATTACTAGCTGAAAACGATGCAATTCACATGCCACACCACTATGAGCGCTGTAAGCTAGTCCCACTGGATACAAGAGAACAATAGAAGAAGTAGTGCACATGCGCCCACATCCCTTTTACTATCTGCGCGACATACGCAGAAGACACAAACAACAATAATAACACTGCTAACACCCTAACCCAGGGGTGTTAAACTGTGGTCTTCGAGGGCCGGGGTCCTGCATGTTTTAGATGTTTCCCTCTTCCATTACACCTGGAGGCCAGTGCATCATTATCAGTCTGATGAGGAGCTGATTATTAATTCTTTAAATGTCAGCGCTGATGCATTCTGAATGGATGATTTTATTTAAATATGCAGAAAAATTCAACAGTTTTACTTTATTTTGGGAATGGAAAAGGTGCCAAAAAGCAAGAGTTTTTTTTTTTTATTTTATTTCACCATTTTTTTTTTAAATTGCTGTGACCAAATTTAGTAATTTTTTTTCCAAAATTTTGCACATTATTTGTCATTTTGTAAATATTTATTAGTTTTTGTTCATTTTGTTTATTTTTCTACATTTTGGTTCTTTTCATTTTTCATTTTTTATTTATTTTATTTTTTTCTGCCATTTGTGTCTTACTTTGCTCATGTTACCAGTTACTTTGTTAGTTCTCAGGGTTAAACTGAATCACATGGAAGAGTTTGACACCTGTGCCGTAACCCATTCACCACTGACACTCTGTTGTTGGTCATTGTTACTGTCTTGTGAGAGGAATGAATGCTACGGGTGCAAAGCTGTGGTTTTTTTCCAGTCATGTGATCATGAGGTGGGTGTGAACACACACAGATACTCATCAGTATTGATATGGAAACTACAACATATCCAGATCTTCCCACTCTGGGACCCGTTTTCCAAAAAGTTCGTTTTGGGGTGACATCTGTGACATCGGTCCCAATTCGACCAAAGGTTAAGAAAGTACGTCAGTTTCACGCTAACTCATCTCCATGCAGACATTTCCACAATTACTATTTTTTACATTCAATAAATGTTCAGTTGAAATAAATTGAAGAAAATAATTGGTAAAATGTAATTAACTGAGTATATATGTGCTTGCTGTATGTGCACTTCCTTGTGTTTCTTTTATCGTTTCGTTATCGATTGGTGATCAATATTGAAGGTAGCGCTGCACATGACTGCATGACCTGATCAGCCTGGGAGGAGTTGGTCAAACTGCATTTCATTTTGAAAAATGAAAAATGACAAATAAAGATTCTGATTGATTGATTACAAAAATATCCAATAGCTGCAGTTGTAATTTTGTCATGAGGATGGAATTAAATATAAGATACTGTGCTCTGCCAAAAGCTTCCACACAGGTGCCCTTAGTTGTCTACACTTATGCCTTTTTGAAGAATATTAGGATATATTTTGTTAATTTAAGTTTTTGAGGACTTTAAGTTATACTCATTGCCTTCCAGTGATTTGATTATTTTATCTGAAGATGCTCCAAATATCATGAGTTTATTTCTCATCTTTTATTTTGTTTTCACTGAGACGTGAAACAAATAGTCATCTATTTAACCGTACAACCAAAAGAATGTGACATGTTCTATGCAACGTGAGGCATCAACGCGTCTGTGTGTTTCTCTGCTGGTTCCTCCCTGACCCCGCCCCCTCATCAGTCACATTGGTTTCACCTGGGACTCCCTGATGCTGTCCTCTCTACACCTAATCAGCCAAACCCATTCCACCTGCCTCTCCCAGCTGTGCCTAATCAGCTGGCCAGTATTTCTGCAGCACAGATTCATCCACCCAGGTACAAACTGTTCTTACACACTTTCCAGAACTCATCCTGAAACATCTTTCCTGTTTCTGATTCTACCTGATTTTGACCAGTTCTCTTTCCCTCAGTCCTGGTAACTGGACCCGGTTCTGGAGTCGTATGCACAGACACAACCGGGTAACTCTCATTAAATTGAAAAATAAATCTATAGCCCTGAGGTTTTAGTGGTTAAATATGAAATAATAATGTTTTTCTGTAGAGACTTTTTTTCTTTTTGCACTTTTTATACATTTCTCTGGATAAATTCTCATTACTGATATGTGGTCCAACCAATATTTATGGTCTTTGAATTAAGGGAAAACAGGACAATAAATAAATAAATAAATAAATACAACTACAGGTTTTTTGTCATATGTAAAATGTTTCATTAAGTGTTGTTTGTTGTTTATTTTAATATTTCAAGAAAAGATCATGTCCATGAGTCCCTATTGTCATTACCACAATATATTTTTTCAATTCAATTCAATTCAATTCAATTTTATTTATAAAGCCCTAAATCACAACAAAGTCGTCTCAGAGGGCTTTACAAAAACACAATCAGTTACAGAAATACATAAAAAGTCCCAGGCATCCCCTGTCCTTAGACCCTCCTTCTCGGCAAGAAAAAACTTCAAAACCCAGTGGAAAAAAGAAGAAATCTTGAGGAGAACCACATTGAAGGAGAGATCCACTCCCATGGACGGACAGGCTATAGATGAACGTCCATGTATAAATGCAGGAAGGGGGGCTGGTCCAGACAGGCGGTGGTCCGGGGTCACAGGTCGGCACAGGCGAGATACTGCAGATCCTGTCGTCCATGGCTCTCATGCAGACACTGTCAGGAGATCACATAACACATCACATAATTTTTAACTAACCTCACCATAGGCTTTCTCAAACAGGAATGTTTTAAGCCTAATTTTAAATGTAGAGACTGTGTCGGCATCTTTAATATTAAAGGGAAGCTGATTCCACAAGACAGGGGCCTGATAACTAAAGGCTCTAGCTCCTACTGTACTTTTAGAAACCCTAGGAACTTTCAATAAACCTGCATTCTGAGAACGAAGGGTTCTATTGGGTTGGTACGGAACCAGATCATCTTTAAGATAAGAGGGGCCCATACCATTAATGGTTTTATATGTAAGGAGGAGGATTTTAAATTCAATTCTAGACTCAACTGGTAGCCAGTGAAGGGTTTGGAGCACAGGGGTGATGTGTTCTCTTCTATTTGATCCTGTTAATAATCTTGCTGCTGCATTTTGAACCAGTTGCTAGCTTTTTAGGGAATATTTAGGACACGCTACAAGTAAGGAGTTACAATAATCTAATCGTGATGTAACAAATGCATGAATTAATTTTTCTGCAGTCGTTTTACACAGAATATTCCTAATTTTGGCTATGTTGTGCAGGTAAAAGAAGGCTGTTCTGCAAGTTTCATTGAACAGCTAAAGGAATTTGAATATGAGCTGAATCTACCCACAATGCATCTGTGCTAAAAGAAGATCCAAGATGGCTGCAAGGTGAGTTACCTTTATTTTATGCTCCTGTGAAATTGTATGATTTGTCTCGTACTGTAACTGCATGAACACATGACTGATTGTCATTGTTGAAATTAGTCAGTATATCATAATGAAAATATTTATTTTTTAATTTTAAATTTGTTTCATAATAGGTTTTTTTTTTCAAAATGTGACTAGGGTCATTATTTAGCTAGGTCATAGTAGCTAATGGGTTGCCCCTTTTTGCAAATAAATACTGTGAACTGAACTGAATGTTTTAGCACTTAGCACTATTGTGCTGAGTCATTGTATCAACGCAATGCACTCTACTTATCACAATAGTTTGACGTTTCATGAGAATCACCCAGACAATGGTGTAGTGGTCCCAAGTGAAGTGGCTATACTCTTTTTTTTCTTTTCTTTTCTTTTTTTTAAGCCAGAAAAAAGAAATTCAACAATTTCCAAAAATCCAATATCAATGAATATCATCATATCACTGGTTTGATTTTAAATGATTTGCCATTTCTAGTAAAGCGTGGTGCGGGACAAGTTGTGAACTCTGCAGTTCTTGGCAGGAGAGAGGTGATATTTTTGAGGAAGCGGGACAACCAGCTGCTTCACAGCACTCAAAAACAAAATAAAAATGATATTAAATTAGTTCTTGTATTAATTTGTATTTATGGTCACGTCTGAATTATGAAACTAAAAAGAAAGGGGGGAAAAATCCATCTAAATTCAGCAGATGTTGACATCACCAACTCACTGAAAAATGGCACGTTTCTTAATAAGAAACTTCCAACTTTAAAAAAAAATTAAAAATTAAAAGATTTTAAAATTTAAAAAATTAAATAAAATAAATAAATAAATAAATAAATAAATAAAATAAAACACAAAATTAAAATTAAAAATAAATTAAAAATACCATTTTTTTTTTAAATTTAAAAAAAAACAACTTCCAACTTAAAATCTGACATTGCCATGACATCATACGGTAGCTGTGTAGTTCCAAATTTAACCACCAGGTGGAGCTTCATGACAGATAATTCATTTTTAGGCATATCTTTGGAAGTATTTGCCTTAATGATCTCAGTAAGTGTCATGTGATGATGCTATGACAATTCCAAATATTGCCACTAGGTGGAGCTTCATGATTTAAAAAAAAAAAAAATCAAATCCTCATAAAGTTGTTGGTGCCATCTATTGTGTTAATGCGATAACTTGAAAGATATTTGGTTTGGAAATTCCACATTTTCCATATCAATGAATATCATGTGGAGGAAGAACTGATTCAGTTTTGAACGATTTGCCCACAAGGGGCCGCTCAAAGATTTTGTTAATTAAATACTCTTTTTGTTAATAACTCTCGAACTATTTGTCTGATTTCAAATCAAGTGCAAAAAGGGTCATGACCCAGGGATAAGGTAAAGTACTTTTATTTGCTATTATACACTGTACAACGAAATGTGTCCTCTGCATTTAAGCCATCCTTGATACCATTGGGGCACCTGTAAGGAGCAGTGGGCAGCCATGTGCGGCGCCCGCGGACTCATCTCCCGCTGTAGAGCCAGGCTAATGGTCAGAGTCACCTGACTGGAAGATTTTACCATAACATGATGCATTGCATCATGGTATTATACAGTAGTTGTCTGATTAAAGATTTATCTCAGCCCTTGACACACATTTCTCTGATCTGGCCACAATGCTTTGAGATCATTTAATTTTTATTTCTAATTTTGTATTTATTTACTTAATCCTTTCTATACATCAAATTACCTTTGTTACCTTTCTTTTTGTCTGTATAGGGTCATGTTTATTATCAAGTGCCTTAAAGATGGTTTATGAGTGACATCTAAGGGTTGTTTGTTTGTTTTGATGGGTGTTTATTTGTACAATTTAAAATGAAATAAAAATAACTTTGAAGAAAGATTGGGAGTATTACCTCTAGCCACAGCTTCCAACAGCATAAACCTAGTTTAATAATCCAAATTTAAATTGATTAATCGTGCAGCGGTACTCTGTAGTATATAAGAGTTTAACTTTTTTTTTTTGTCTCCTGTTGCCCTTTTGACACTTGAGCTTTACCACATTTGGACAGGAAATCCTCAAATTGGCAAAGGACAATACATTTAATTCAGATTAATAGCATGTTTGTGTTGTAGCTTTTGCAATACAGTATCATTCATTAATTACAGGCAGTAAATGACCGGGGTTTGCTCTAGTTCATACAGTGAAATGGTTTCTAACTGCATGGAAAAGTGCACCAACATAATGAACTTATTCTGTGCATCCACCAATCAGACATTAAAGCGTTTTTAATGCAGCTTTTATCACTTGACTGCTATTGCAGAAGCATGAGGATAACATGGAGTCACAGTTTGGGTTTGAGGTTTTTCTACTGTATGAATTTTTATTAATTAAGGCTGACCTCAGAAATTTAGTAGCTGCTGTGAAGGGTTGGGTGTGAATGTAATTATTAATTTAATCTAAAATGGGAATATATTCCCCATATTAATTATTTGCCTGGTTAGCTACTAAATATTTTAAACTGCCTTTCTTCTGACAGTTGGACTCATTTATAATTATTACTATTGTCAATTTTATTATTGCTATAAAGCTGGTGTAGTGGATAATTTAATTGGTTTTATCACCATATAAACAGGACCAATGTGACTGACCAAAAAAAAAAAAAAAAAAAAGGTCTAATCTGTTTCCAAATAAAAACCTTTAAACCCACATCAGATGAGTGTTTAATAGTAATAAGACCATATGATTCAGTGCTGGATTTTTGCTTATTTGCTGAAACTGGAAGGTGTCCAGAAAACAAAAACCCACTCAGACTTTACTGTGAACTCTTCCTCTGTGGATCTACACTCATGAACTTTTCAGAAGTGTCTCATTTTCTGTGTAAATACAGTATGTGTTCGGATTTAGTTGCAAGTACTTGAACTAGTTAAACTAACAAGACACATATTTAACTCAATAAGAAATGGTTAAATTACATTTTAATTTTGTTATTTATTCTATGATTGACTCATCTATTCATTATTATTATTATTATTATTATTATTATTATTATTATTATTATTATTATTATTATTATTATTATTATTATTATTATTATTATTATTATCATTAATATGACTTCTAATTTGTACTTTTTCTGTTCTTATTCCAGGGACTCTTTGTCTCTTCAAGTTCTTATTGTTTTATTGCATCTTGTTTTTATTTAGTTCTTATTTTTTTCATCCTTTTAGTTATCCATGCTACCATACATAAATGTTGGAACACTGAGCAGTTTTCATCTTGACACTCAATCACATATCTGCATCACAGATTCAATGTGTGCAAAACAAGGGCAATCTCAAAATGCGCACTTTCGCAAAGTGTAAGTGCTGTCCCAATTCTAAGAACGCTTAAGTTGAGGGGTAAGTTTGAGGGTTGTGTCGTCCTCAATATTGTGATACTTTGACATCACCCTTGGGAGCAAGGGTTACCCAGAATGCAGTATTTTCTTTGTTAATGGAGATATAAAAATGACAAAAATCATTGTATTATCTTAGTTAATTTTATGGATTATTGAACCTCATTGTTGCATAACATGTATTTTTTATTCTACGATCTTTGGTGCGGACATGCTAGCTATCATTTAAGTTAACGTTACAAAAACTGTAATTTTTCGCGATGGTAATGTAGTTGTTTTATCAAGATAAGTCTATATAACATGCTTGTGCCAATAATGGTATAAAATGACAACACTAATGTCATCTACCGTAGCCGCACAGTTACGATGGTGTTTACCTTCCATTGAGCTGTGGTATGAGGTGACACCTGAATATGGTTGTGTTATTTATACAGATTATTTGTTTGATAGCTCTAACTGAAGGAATAATTGACAGATTTCAAAAACGTGGACCTGATGGACCAGTGGATGATAGCTGTGTTTGTGACTTATGATTAAACAGGTAGAGTTAACAGAGTAAATAATAATAATCATTTCATTTCAGGGACTACAGAGACAACACGGGTCCTGATTAATTTCAGGGACAACATTTAAGGGGTGTCCAATTTCTATGTCACAAATAGCCCTTAACACTTAGTTTTGAAGACGACTGATTGAGGGTTAAGAGAGGAATTGGAATTGGCCCCAAATGTACCTTTGGGTGTAAATAAAATAACCTAGAACATCCACTGATGACCAAAGCCGTTTAAAATGTTTAACCCTTTAAACTTCCAAGGGCTCATATATAGGCGCCCAAACCTGTCCCAAATGTCACATGACCTGATGTAATTTGACAATGGACATTCTCACACATCAGAAGATATAAACCACTGTCTTATAAAATATCGACAGCAGGTACAATCACTCATTTGTTCAAAATACAATTGGCAAACAGCTGATCTGAACCTTTACGTCTCATAATTATCCACAGAGGAACCATATTCCAACAAACACAGTCATAGTCCAACAAAAACATCCAAAACAAACCCAAAAAAGCATCCATATGTAGTCCAAAACACATCAAAAATATCCACAGATGGTTATTGTATCATTTAACAGGACCCGCCTCCAGTATCCCAGTTTTAATCTTAATATTTTCTCTTATGATATAATCAAACACCAATCGCATGTTATCAAAATGGTTCAAGAACAGCATTCATGGAAACATTTGATTTATGTTGGGTTAATGATATATATTTTCTTGAAAAAGTTGCTTTTTCTTCATTTTTTTTCAGTTTGATTTAACTACCCTCAACTTTAATCAGAGCTTAAATCATACATAATCAGTGAATTAAATGTAGGAACATACACAATTTTGTTAAAAAAAAAAAAAGAAAAAGAGAGAGAGAAAAATTCAGAGGATAAATTGCAGAAGAGTCATTAGACTGAGAAAAAAAATCATTTGGGAACGACTAAGAATGTAATGTAGGTTAATGAGACTCAATTAAAATGCAGATCTTTACTAATTGCAGAAATGTTCAAATATTTCAATCTAAAAACACCATGAGAAAACATGACTATATTGTAAATTGTAACCGTTTGTTCACATGTACATTGTAAGTTAAACAAATCTACAAATTATTTTTGATGAATGTATTCTCTGCTTTTACCGAAAAAGTCACCATTTCTTCAGTTTTTTGTTTTCATTTTGATGTAATATCCTTTGAATTTACTCTGAGCGTGTATATGTTAAATATAAGGAAATTTATGATTTACAGTTAAATGTTAAATACATAAAGTATCATTATCCCAAATGATGATAAATCACTTTAAATAAAGATTAAATAGAAATTAAATGTCATTTAGGAACTTCCAATATAGCACTGGGTCTTTCTGGGTTGTTACTATTATTATGGGTTACACAGTGATGCAATGGTTTTTACTGAGTGTTTCCTGAGTCATCTCACAGTCCATGGACATCTGGGTCATGAGTTAACTGGTTCTTAACTGCCTGCAGACATGAATGCTCACTTCTCCACATGAAAATGTCAAGGTGTCCATCCTTTAACTGACTCTCAACAGACAACAACCAGAAACGCATAAGTCAGTCCACCAAGGAATGGTTAAAGCAGAACTAATTTAATGTTCTGCAAAAGAAGACTCTGAGTCCTGACCTTAATTCAAAATCCTAGGGAAGAACCTGAAGCAGAACGTTAAACATAAGGAAACCAACCAGTATATCGGTGCAGAAGCTGATCTGAAAGTGAAGATAAATATTATCTTAGAGTTGTTATAGGTTGAAAACACAACATGTATTATTAACTACAGCTGTTGCAGTTGGTTTTACACACATATTAACCCATAAAGATCCAAACATCCACTGGTGAACAAAACCATCTACTGATCTAAACTGTTCTTCAGGTGTTCTTATCAATATGTGTAAATAATTCACTCCTTAAGGACTTCTGGTAAAACGCAAACTGCATTTAATTGACTAACATCACTGTACGATCAAACAGAAGTATGGTCTATTTAATTTGGACAATTGTAATTTATTTTCTAATTGCTGTTTTTTTTGTTTTTTATTATAAATAATCTTGCTCCACCTCCCCTTAAGCCAGTCCTTCTCAAATCTAGTCCTCATGGCCCAGTGGCCTGCATGTTTCAGATATCTCCCTTTTCTTTTCTTTTTTAAAATAAATTAAAAAAAATGAATAAGAAATAATATTTATTAAAAAATAATGTTAATTATTTAAAGTTAAATAAATGAAAATTCAATGAAAAAAAAATAGATATATTTTTTTAAAATAACAAAAATAAAAAATAATTTTAAAAAATCCCCCTCTCCCTTTAAAAAAAAAACAACGAAAAAAACAATATTTCAATAACTAAAAATATTTGTTATTAATTTTTGAATAAATATAAATATATAATTGAAATAAAAAAAGAAGAAAAAATGTTGTTTTTTTTATCTCTCCCTCTTGTTTTTTAACTAAAAACAATAAAAAAAAAAAATAATTGTAAATGTTTTTAAACATTTACAAAATCATCATAAATACTAAATAGATAAAATAATTTTTAAAAGTTGTAATAATTTTTTCTAATAAACAAATCTCTCTCTCTTACATCACACTTTGAAGCCATTACATCATTATCGGTATCGTGAAGAGCTTATCATGAATTGAACTTAGATGTGATAGAAGAGGGAGATATCTAAAACATGCAGGACACTGGGACTGGACTTGAGAACCACTGCCTTAAGCACTTTGTGAGTTAGTGTGGACCCACAAATACCACAAGAGCATCATTTAGAGGAGACTGTAGAAGTGTGTTTAGGCATTCTACCTTTGGCCAAAGTGCCTTCTGGGTAAAAACAGCAGGACTATGGAACAACAAACTGTTAGTATCAGGCAGAGCACCACACTCACTACTTTTAAATTATATCTTAAAAAATGGCTAAAGGCAGGACCTTATAGTCATTGGTCATGTGTTTTTGTGTTATTTATCATGATTTTAAATTATGTACTTGGCACGACAACAAGACGTAGGTATTTATCTGGACATAAACCTACCCAGAACATGTTTGTTGTAATTTTTCCCTTGTTATTAATTTTAAAGTTTTTGGTTTTTTTTACTTTCTTACCATTATTTCCTGTCCAGTGACTACAGATGAAAATTAGCCTTATGGTTATTATCTGGATCAATTGTATGTTGTCCACTGTACCTGTCAAATAAAGATGAAACTAAACTAAACTTTGGACTTGTGACGTACAATGATAATGAATCAAATTAAATAATTGGTGTAAAATGCAGTTTATCATGTTTTTATGGTCATCACATATGACCATTTGGATGTTCAGAGGTTCCATAGTTACCATGGAAACACTGTTGTCTTTTACAACATTGATTCACCAGTAAAACCCATGGAGATGGATCATTGACTTTGTTTATGTTCAGTTATTGGTATATTTGCTGAAAGCCACTTTTTCTTCACTTTTTTTATAGATTTATTTTGAATATGAATGTAAAAAAACATATAACATACATAACATTTGACGTCCATCTGCACTTTGGTGAATATTTGGTGAACATTATTCAATGAAATATAACAAAACATGATTTTCACTGATAAAAAGTTAAATACAGAGGATGATCTACTGTAATAATAATAAACAGGGATAAATCACTAGAGGGAAAAAAAAAAGAATTAGGGAGCAGTCACAAAAATAACACACAGCATATTTGTCAGTTTTCCAACACTACTAATTTATAGGAAAAAAAATAGACTATAAACAGTCACAGCACTGTCAAGTACATAATGTTCAGTAAATGTTTGCATACTGTAGCTGCCAAGCAGAAAATGCATCTCAAACACTGAGAACAAAAGCCAATTAAAAATGTGCTGCTTTTACGACACCTCGATACATTGCTGCTTGTCTATCAATGTGTGTCTTTGACTCATTTGAAAGGACTCATAATAAATTGTGTTATTATCATTATTATTGGATATTTATATTACAAGGGAAACCTTCATCTAGCTCTTTTTGCAAAAGCAGATGGTTATTATGAGATTCAGAACACAGTTGACTGACAACTTGGCTCTGTTTGGCCCTGCATTAGAAACAGTTGAAGTCGTCAGTATCTTTCAAAAAATGTTTCCAATCAGAGACGCAGGCAGCCTGCTGGCATCATTCTACCAACAAATGTTCACATACTAAAGCCTACAAAAGAAAGCAATCATTGATCTTCACATTAGAGGCAGATAAATGATCACCTTCGTGTTCACTTGGACTGAAACACTTTCCGAAATGACATATGGTGATGTGTGTATGCATGATGCACACATCACCGACTTGTGATAACCCATCCATTTCTTTGATATCACCATGGGAATATCAATGTCATGCTGTTTTTGTGCGGTTTCCAGGCTTGTGGATTTATTACAGACACTTCAAAAAAGCAATCTCACAGTTATGAGACTGTGTGTTTTCCTTTAGTTCAGCATTATTCTGCTGAAGGAAGCTCTGCATAGTGTGTCATCCTAGGTACATTTCAAATGTTTCCTCTGAAATGTCCCTTAATCATTAAATCTCTATATTTACAGAAGAAACACATGCAGTGTTACAGTAACTGAACCTTAAACTAACTCATCCAGAATATATCAAGGAAGAGATGTTAACTCATTCACTGTGAATGAGAAGAGAATAGACTCAGAACATAGTTAATATTATGACAAAAAAGAAAGAAAAAAAATGACAAGGCACTCTCTTATAAGTGAAAATTAAAAAGTATTTATTAACTTGACTTGGTTACAAAAACCTACAAAAAATCATATAAAAACCCCAACGTGTTTCGGCATCTTGCTATTTTCCCATCCAATAGAGCACCTTTAATTATTATTGCTTATTTTGAGTCCAGGTAGCGCTCCTTAAGCAAACCTTTTTATAGTTAATATTATATAATATTATACTATATTATTTAATAATACAGTGGTACCTCAGAAAATAATTCATTCCAGAAGTGGTTTCGTACCATGAATTTTTCATAAAGAGTCGACTCCTTAAATACTATCCCGTAAACCAGGGGTGGGCAATTAAGTTTCCCATGGGGCCACATGAGAAATGTTGACAGTTTATTGCCTGTAGCTCTGCTCAATATATATCTGTTAAATAAAACAGTAAATGAAACAATAAAATGATACAGTGAAAATTTAGAGCACAGAATATTTATTTACAGAATATTTAATATACTATTTAATGAAAATTCACAAAAACATTTGTGAAACTGTACAAAACCAGCTCCATATTAACTTTACATGAAAAATCCTAACTGCAGGTTTGCTTGTGTATTTCTGACTTCACTTAAGAAATACTTAGAACTCCATGTCCTGTTAAAATATCTGCATTCTTAATAATTTCTTTTCCTTTTTGAATTAGCTGACATATGACCAACAAACCAATCAATGCATACGTCTTATATTGAGTGTGGAAAGTACGTGTGAAAAAAATATTAATTTAGCAGATGGTATGAAATGAAAGCTGTATAATGTATATTTGCATGGACTTCTAATTTGCCAGTGACCTCATGTGGGCCAGCTATGGGGTCTTATTTTGCCCAGGTATGCCCTAAACCAGGGGTGTCAAACTGCGGTCCTCAAGGGCCGGGGTCCTGCATGTTTTAGTGTTTTAGATGTTTCCTTCTTCCATTACACCTGGAGACCATGGCATCATTATCAGTCTGATGAGGAGCTGATTATTAACTCTTTATGTGTCAGCGCTGATGCATTCTGAATGGATGATTTTCTTTAAATATTCAGAAAAAATCAACAGTTTTACTTTATTTTGTGCATGGAAAAGGTGCCAAAAAGCAAGATTTTTTTTTCTTTATATATATATATATATATATATATATATATATATATATATATATATATATATATATATATATATTTATATATATATATATATATAAATACACATGTCAGGGTGGCCTTTTATTGTGGGCAGTATAAGGTACACCTGTGCACTAATCATGATGTCAGATCAGCATCTTGATGTGGCACACCTGTGAGGTGGGATGGATTATCTCAGCAAAGCACAAGTGCTCACTATCACACATTTAGACAGATTTGTGAACAATGTTTGAGAGAAATGGTAATATTGTGTATCTGGAATGAATTTTAGATCTTTGAGTCCATCTCATGAAAAATGGGAGCAAAAACAAAAGTGTTGCATTTATATTTTTGTTGAATGTATATATATATATATATATATATATATATATATATATATATATATATATATATATATATTCACCATTTTTTCAATTGCTATGACCAAATGTCAATACTAGTTTTCTTCTTTAGTAATTTTTTTTCCAAAATTTTCCACATTATTTGTCATTTTGTAAATATTTATTAGTTTTGTTTCATTTTGTTTATTTTTCTACATTTTGGTTATTTGAATTTTTGAATTTTTCTTAGATTTTCTGCCATTTGTATCTTACTTTACTCATGTTACCAGTTACTTTATTAGTGCTCAGGAGTTTAAGGGTTAAACTGAATCACATAGAAGAGGGAAATATCCAAAACATGCAGGACACCGGACCTCGAGGACTGGAGTTTGACACCTGTGCCCTAAACCCTTTAAAAATTATTCTAAAAATTACCAATTTTGTATTCAAATATGTGTTAAAAGTCAAAAAAATGTAGATTTTAGATTAAATTCATTGGTCTCAGTGGGTAAATGTCGTCATTAAATCATTAAAATGAACCAGACATGCAGGTCATTTTTATACCATTGTGGTTGTTTTGTCACTTTCATCTTCACTGGTGTTTGTTGACGGACGTTTGGTGGTGGGTGTGCAGATCCGGAGACGATTGCCTTTGATGGCTTTTCGTGATCTTCCTGTGGTGTGCGGGGCGTGTGCCTCCTTTTTTGTCGTCTCCGGTTTCACTTCTGTTCGTGGCCAGGAGTCACTTTCTTTGGGCTCGTGGTGGGTGCATACTGTGGGTGGGTTTAGGTGGGGGGGGACTTGCAGGGCAGTGGTGGATCTGTCCTTTACTCCTTTACGCGTGTATGGTTACAACTCTGTGATTAGTGAGGGTCATGAAAAGCATCATGGGTAACTGCGTAGTTACGTACAGTACGTACAGTAATGTACATATTTATGTCTCTGGGTTTCAGTTTCCTTTCGTAAATAGAATTTTCTTTCGTATTAATAGATGCAAAATTGAGGCAAAGGTTTTTCGTTACTTGGATTATTCGTGTATTTGGGTCAAGACGACTCAAAAACCTGTGGATGGATTTTGCTGAAATTTCCAGGATGTGTTGGGAGCAGTTTGGTGGTGATCTAGAAGAGATCCTGGATTCTAGATCACTTGGAGAATACATTTCAAAGTGATCCAGAATCCAGGATCTCTTCCAGATCACCACCAAAATGTCATGATTTGTTCCTTGTGACACTCCCAACACATCCTGAAAATTTCAGCAAAATCCATCTGTGAATTTTTTTGTTATCTTGCTGACAGACAGACAGACAAACTGGCACAAACATAACCTTCTTGGCAGACCTCTCTTCATTCGAAAGGGGGGGTGTATGTCTTAGTGGAGGTTTGTACTTTTCTAGTTATATTTTAACAAACACAAATTTACAAAAAATAATGTCAACCGTCGAGAACAGCTGATTCGGAGCCAGTTTCGTTGTATGTGCATCTGACCAGTGTCACATTTAATCTCCTCCTTGCTCCTCGGCTCATGGATGCTTTACCCTCTAAGGCTTGACTACTTCCAGAAGCTGATCAAGCACAAAAAGATGCACGGTTCCTTGATTTGTTTCGGCTGAAAACTGGTTATCTTCACACGCCAAGTCTTGGTCCGCTTGTTTCATTCAAATACGAGTTTGCATAAAAAAGTCCAGACTTTCCAGGGGAACAAATTGGTCCATTTTAAACAAACCAAGTAGTTATGAATACACTCCTTTTTAATTAATGTAGACATTCATGAGTAAATTCAAAGGTTATATCAGGACACACAAAACTGAATAAAAAGTGAGTTTTCAGTAAAGATATTAATAAATTGACATAAACCAAGTCTCTCCATCCACTGTCATTTAATTTCTATTCAATTCAATTCAATACCCTCCATTTGTCCCAGAGGAGAAATTTAAAAACCATAAAAGTAGCTTTAAAAAGCAACACCTTTCAAAACCAGCGTTTCCATGGTAACTACAGAGGCTCTGAACATCCAAATGGGTCATTTTTGATGACAATGAAAGGACGACAAACTGTATTTTAAGCCATTTATTTCCACGTATTGATAGTGGATCAACAGGTATTGAATATTTTAGATCAGTATACACGGTTTTGGTGGTGCAGTGGTTAGCACTCATACCTCACAGACAGAAGGACCCTGGTTTGAATCCCACACCAGACCTTTCTGTGTGGAGTTTGCACGTTCTCCTCGTGTCTGTGTGGGTTTTCTCCAGTTTCCTCCCACCATCCAAACACATGCACTGATAGGTTAATTAGTTAATCTAAATTGTCCATAGGTGTGAATGTAAGAGTGATTGTTTGTCTATATATGTTCAGCCCTGAGATGAACTGGAGACTCATACAGGGTGTACCCCGCCTTCACCCATTATAGCTTGATTAGGTCTTCAGTGACCCCTGTGACCTTAGTGAGGATAAAGCGGGTTCAGATGATGAGATAAGATGGTTTTGGTCAACATTAGATGTTTGGGTTTTTATAGCCTAAACATTTGTCTTATTTAATTTAAATCTTCATGTAGTAAAATTACTTGCACTAAGGTCAGATCACATACTGTATTTACACAGAAAATGAGAAACATGTATTTATAACTATCAACAATAGTTATTTAATAGTTTAGATCAGTAGATGTTTTTGTTTGCCGGTGGATGTTTTGGTTTTTATGTGTTATATAATGTTCCTTGTACTTGATATTTCACTTTAAATGACCCCTTAGGTCAAATGTGGATGTATTCATTTTGAAACACAAATATGACCATCAACACAACTCTAATGATCTGTGTGGTCTTCAAAAAGCCTATGATGACATAAACATAAACATGATTGTATGCTCTGAATCAGAAAATAAAATTATTTTGATGACTATCTGCCCACGCTCACATCTTGCTAATTGCCCATGAAGTCATTTCCATAAATACTAGCTCCTGTTTATTGCAGAGGCCCCATCTGTCACACAGGAGTAATCAAATGAGCACTGTGACTTTGAGTAATGGGACCTACATTTCTAAATTGGCACACTCAACCTCTGAAACCAATGGAGAGCTATTCTGCAACTCATACGATGCCTGAAACATACACACACACACACACACACACACACACACACACACACATATATATATATATATATATATATATATATATATATATATATATATAGTAGAGAGAGAGAGACTGTTTTACTGTTACAGGCACTGTTTAGAAAAATGTACAGAATCTATGTAAATAACTCATGTTACAATGTTAACATCTGCAGCCTACAGTTTGGGGCAGTTTTTATTTGTAATTAGCTTATTTAATATGCAACACCATCTTGGATTCAAAACAAGGCTCGGGTGGGTAACACCGGTTTGTATCAGTACAGACTTCTTTAGCCATGTCATCATACTGCTGTGTGCCAGGGTATAAGTCTTATTGAAGAAAGGAGTTGTCTATATTTTGAATATATGAGGAACCATGTCATCTAGCTAGCATTGTTTTCAATGTTTTTCTTAATCTCCAAGTGCAACAGTCATAATGTGAATTGAGTTGAGTTGAGCTAAAAAGCTAACTTGTAATGTAGTAACCTAATGTTTACCATGGAAAAAGTTTACTAGTGACTGACACTGACTCAAGAAGACACTGAATATGATCAGATATTGTTGGTTTACAGGAATATTAATTTAAATAGTATAGAGTGTTGCCAATTTAGTGACATTTGGCCATCTATGGTGACTAAAAAAAATAATCTAGCAACTTTTTAGGCTGAGTCTGGTGACTATTAAAACTTGTCTTGTGACAAATGAATTGCCCTGCGACACCATATAAGCCGTTTCTGCTGGTGAGAGAAGTGTTGCATATGAACTATCATCTGTAAAACGTATGCTTCCCCAACAGATATTTAGACAACTTTTCTGGAGCTCAGTGTGTCAAGCATGACACAGTGACATCATGACACAACGCAAACCTAGTGACTTCATGTTTTTACACATAAAGAAGGAGTTTTTAAAAAGGAAAAAGAACAATCACGCCCTGACCACATGATTGTCTTCCATGCTAACTGGGCATGGTTATTTCATACAACTCAATCTAGCGACTTCCTGTGATTTTTTTTTTTTGTTTTTTTTTTTTTGTTTCTGGCAACACTGTTCATACCATAATATAAATAGCACAATCAACTAACTCTAGTTAGCATTAGCTAGTGCAAACTGCTATTTGCTTTTTCTCATGTAATTTTGTGAATATATCCTTGGATGACGTTATTGTAGCTTCTTTTGTTGAATACCCTGAGGGATGGTATGAGATAATAGCATTATTCTGACATGTTACAACATCCCATTGTTCCAAAAGCTCAATGTTCCTTAAATATAGAGAACTGACACAAAAGTAGCCCTGGGTCTTTATGGGTTAAAAGTCATTGTTATTCACCTGAGAAGAAATAACTAGGAGAGCACAGACTTGTTCGCATTATATATTGAATTAGAAGCATTTCTGTCACAACTATAGCCCTACCTCCTAACAGTAAAGAATCCTTCAAAAAAAAAAAAAGTCCTGAATCCACATCACCCTCATAATCGAATCACTTATTGCTGTTCTCATTCCAATCATTCTATGAAAATTTTGCTGAAATCCAAACTTTTTGAGTTATGTTTAGACAAACTAACAAAAACCCTATAATTACATAACTTCCACTAGCGGGAAGTAAATATTTGCGTTAAAACTTAGGCTGTCAAAATTAACACAGAGTAATCCATCATCAATCCAGTTAAACTTCCAGGTTACATAAAGTAAAGGCTCGATCAAACAAATGTTATTCATATAGCGCCAAAACAAAACAAAATTAATGTGATTAAACTTGTCACACAGAGATGGTGGAAACTATGAAGCCTGAAACCCCTCATTATGTACCTGGAATATTAATATCTGCTGGTGCAGCTCGTTCACTTCAGTAGTTAAACTGCTAAGTATCTGACATCAGGGAGTAGTATTTGAATTTGATTTGTTTATCAAGATATAATTAAGTGTCTCTCTCAGCCCATGGTGCCATCTTATCAGAAGTAAAAACCAGTGTCATTCATCTTGAGCTCCATTAGGCAGCTAACAGCGTCATGTCACAAACCTCTAGAGACTTTACTGGCAACTAAGTTTAGTCTGTTACTGTTTAGACACACAAGCTGTCAAGATCCACGACCACAGACTCACTTATAGAATAGTAATCAAGCAAATCTGTACGTGATACAGAGAAGAAATATGTGAAGTTTAATATTTTATTTTTAAAGAGGGAAGAAGATGATGGAGGAAAAGAAGAGGAAGAAAAAGACAAAAACAGAAGAAGAGAATGAAGGAAGAAAAGTGGAAAAAAGAATAGAATAGAATCCTTTGTCACAGTAATTATTGTTGCCAATATATACTGTGAAAATTAGTTTAGCAGCTCCACATGGCAGTAAAACACAGAAGAATAAAAACAGTATAAATAAACCGTAAAAGTCACAGTTATAAATAAATTAATTAATTGAAACAGTACTTGTACATATATTGAGGTAGCTGTAGATATTATATAATATATAAGAAGAAAAAGAGAATAAAGAAAAGAAAATAAAGATGAAGAAAAAGGGAACAAGTGGAAAATGAGAAGTACAGTATGGGTAAGAAAAAGCAAAGAAAAACAGGAGGAGAATAATAATATAGAATCTAGTAGAACACAGACTAAAATGGTCTCTGCTGTAAACCTTCACTCTGTGACTGTACAGAACAGACACACACATGCATGGTCTGCAATGTGTGTCTGCATGGGTCCATGAACACTAGGCTGATTATTCCAACATCCTGAAGTTTATAAAAGACCCTTATGTACCAGCCCTCAGTTCTTAGTGGTACCCCAGCCCTTAGGTACCAAACTGCTTCTTCAACCTTCTAGATCACAGATTAAAAAAAATATACAAGCAACGTTAGATGGAGTAGAATAGAATAAAATACAATGAAATAAAATAAAATAGAATAAAATAAAATAATATAAAATAAAATAAAATTAGAATAGAATAAAAATGTTAGTTTGCTTCCCTATTGCGGTCCTCTCCCTCACCATGTCACACCTACTGTAGGCTGTGTCCGAAATCACTCCCTACCCCCTATATATTTCACTATAGAGGGACCACGCCATTTTGTAGGGGTGTCTGAACCTTTAGTGAACTTATTTATATTCACTATATAGTGCACTCAATGTATCCCACAATCCACCGTGAAATGTCGTGGACGTCAATGGTCTTTGGCCCTTTGACCGAAGGGTTGGTGGTTCGATTCCCGCTCTGTCCTAGTCAGTCCATTGTGTCCTTGGGCAAGACACTTTACCCTCCTTGCCTACAGTGTCACTCACACTGGTTTATGAATGTTTGGTGGTGGTCAGAGGGGCCGTAGGCGCAAAATGGCAGTCACGCTTCTGTCAGTCTGCCCCAGGGCAACTGTGGCTACATATGTAGTTTACCACCACCAGAGGGAGCATGTGAGAGTGAATGAATAATGGATCACTAATGTAAAGTGCTTTGGGTGCCTTGAAAAGCACTATAGAAATCTAATCCATTATATTATTATCCCATCATGCATTGCACAAATCAAAAAATGGCCAAAGGACAGAGAGATTTATGATTAAAAGAAACACAGACAGATTGAGATTGGACGTCATAACGACAGCTGTTCAGTAACGGTAAACGTCAACAGACAACAGTAACTTAACAGTTAATAACAGTAAAACGGTCGTGATCCAAATTTGATTTTTAACATTTTATTGCACAGACAGTAAAAAAATTAAAAAGTCTTTTCATTTTGCAAGATGACACTTATGTTTTAATTGTTTGATGGTGATGATACGATTAAACAGGGCCGCAGTAGTGTACGAAAAGTTTTCAATTGAGTTCACTATGTAGTGCACTACATTTATTTCTCTATGTAGAGAGTGAGTGAGTGATTTCGGACACAGCCCTAATCACACCTATCAACTCATCCCACCTGTCTACTCCCTGTCACTCATCCTGCTGGCCACGCCCACCTCATCAGTCCACATGTCCTTACCTGTTCACCCAGCTGCAGCTCATTCCCAGTCAGCCCAGTAAGGCTGCTCGTCCATTATTGCAGCGTGACACATCGACACACCCGAAAGGTCCCCCTTGTGTTACTGTATTGCTATAACAAGCGGTCGTGTGTATGCGAGTGTACAAACATGTTATTTATTCATTCACTCGTGTTTACAATGGAATGATAGAGAAGGTATAGGTACTCAAAAAGTTCACGGATGACAAAAAAAAAAAAAAAAAAGGAAAGAAACCTGAATAGTGATGCCCTTTGTTTCATTTGTTTCTTATACATAACATAATATATCCAGCTGTCAATCACAAAGACACCCGGGGAAACGACACATTACATTAGCACACATAAAGGTGTTTGCAGTAGTGTTGTACAGTTCACACCAGGGACACCAACAATTTCAGACACCTTCCTTCATGCCTCGTCCTTTAGATAAGTGTCTCTATACATAATAATAATAATAATAATAATAATAATAATAATAATAATAATAATAATAATAATAATAATAATAATAATAATAATAATAATAATGAACTTTATTTATATAGCACCTTTCAAGAGCACAAAAGTCACAAGGTGTTTTACAAAAACAACGGAGGTAAAAAACACATAAACAGCAGAAAAGGCATAAAACATCACACCATAAAACATACAGAAAACTCAGGAAGAAAACATAAAAACAACAGACATAGACCTACAACAGTAAAAATAACAACTCAAACAGAGTTCAGTCTAAACCCACAGTCTTCAGCTGCTTTTTAAAGGTGTCAACAGTGTCCATAGATCATGATGAGGGACAGATCGAACTGTGGATTAGGATCTGCTCCATTTTTTTTTTTATCATTTTATTTTTTTTGTGGGTCTTCTTCACGGACACACCCCCACGATCTACTATCATTGGATAACATATGTACAACCACCGCAGTACTTTGCATCAAGTTCAGCTCAGATGAACTTCTTACTGTATCGTTCATCTCCGTCTTGCTGTGCCGCAAACCCAGAAGGCCTTGCGAGTACGGCAACAGCATTTGGACGGATTATAAAGACCATGAACGGAATGTGTACCATACAGGATGACGTGCCGCAATAATGGAAGACCAGCCTAACACATCCTTACTGACTGTAGATCATTTTCAGACCCTGTCAGACTCATTCATACTCATTTTCCTGTTTCCAACTTAACCTGTTTCTGCTTCTGACTCTGACTCGGTGACTTCTGGCTTTTCCTGGTTTCGGCTCGACCTATCCTGACCATGTCTCTCCGTTACCTGCCTTCTCTCTATCTGCTTCTCCTATTTCTGAACTGTGTATCTTCAATAAAGACATTTCTGAACTGATTCTATGCCTGGTGCATTTAAGTTCTAACCTAGCCTGTAACAACAACAGATGATAATAGCACAGAGTACAATACAGTAAAAGAAAAGAGAATACAACAGGGAAAAATAGAAGAGGATAGATTAGATTTTCCATTGCATATATGTGCAAAACTTTACTGATAATTAATAATTAAAAAAAAAAAAACATGTGCACAATGTCAGATTTTACCTTAAATCGCAAATGCAATGATTTGTTTATTTTTCCAAGATGACACAAGAAGGGATCCTATAAACATGGTGACGAACATACATATCTCCCTTTACAGATATATTCATTATTATATATTAACCCTCTATCCTGTACTAAATTTAAAAAAAAAAAAATGATTGGGCTTCCTGATTTCTTTTAAAAACTCTTCTTCTGTTGTTGTAATGTACATCAACATCCATTTTTTTTATTCATCTGACTGTAGTTTTTCTATTTGAATATACCATTTACACTACACTCCCAAAAAACACCTCTTGCCAGGGCAAAAACTTAATAAAAAAAAAAAAGAGGGTTTTGCAAAATGGTCAGTTTTCCATTAGGTACATTTAAATATGTCAGTTATATGGAAATCAGTTCATCAGATCTTTGTTAGTTAGCATTAAAAACACTTTAAATAAATACAATAATGATTTCTACTTAACATAACACTTTTGTAACATTTGTGTGCATGTGTTGTTATCTATTCACAGGAATATAAAAGTAATATTAGGCTGTTACAATCACCTACAACATATACCATCACTGATTAAATGTGCATCTGACAATGTTACAAGATCAAAATAGAGAGTTGTGACTATCTGTGCTCTAGTCCCTAAATATGGTCTCTAAATATGTTGTCTAGTTCTACTTAATAAAACAAGGACAAGTTGATTCCTTTAAATCCTGCTTCACAAGTTCACAATCATACTGTAATACTCCACATTTACACATTGGGCACAGTATGTTAATATCTCAACTTAAAACTTTACACTTTGTATGATATTGAGAGCAGTCATTTTCCAGTGCACCAATATTAAATCAAACACTCAAGATTACAGACACACACAGTGGGTGCTGAACCAGAAAACAGTGGGGGACATTACGAGCTGCAGTCAAATGGAGCATATAATTGTTAAATTGACTCTGTTTAATATGATATTTGAGAGCATTAATGTCATACTATACTAGATATACATGTTATATGCAGAGGTGGAAAGTAACTAAGTAAAAGTACTTCATTACTGTACTTAAGTAGATTTTTTTTTAGGTATCTGTACTTTACTTGAGTATTTATTTTTCTGGTAACTTTTTACTTTTACTCCCTACATTGTTGCATAAATATCTGTATTTTGTATAAATATCTCCTTACATTCTGAAAATAGATTAATTACCTTTATAAACTAAAGTGATGAAAAACCAGTCGCTTCAGAGACAAAATCAGTGGAGGAAAGAAACTGTGACTTTATATATTATAGTTATATAACTATTATCTCATAATTTGGAGTTTTTCTGATGATTTTGACTTTTTATCTTAAATTATGCATTTTTATCTCATATGTATAACTTTTCTTTTTTATTATTATTTTTTTCTTTTTATCTCAATTGTGACTTTTCTTCCCCCATTTTTCCTAAATTTTCTGCCCATATCCACAAAACTGAGTAACTGTGACTGTATCTACACAGTAACTCACTTTCAAAGGCTTTATTTTAGATACTTTTGAAACTTTTCTGATTTTATTTTCTGAAGTATCATTGCACTCATGACAAAAAAAGCAGTTTTACTTTTGTACTTTATTACAATTGAGAAGTTCTTTTTTATTTATTTTTTTTTACTTTTACTTAAATATAAGAATTGAATCAGTACTTCTACTCCACTTCTAGTCTCAGTGGAGGAGATAAACTGTGACTTTATATATTATTTCACAATTTAGATTTTTCATTTTACAATTTTGACTTTTTCTCTTGGAATTATGCATTAAAAAAAAACATCATTTGTAACTTTCAAAAGAAATCTCATGATGACTTTTTTTATATCAATTGTGACTTTTTTTCCTCAGTTTTTCCTACATTTCCTGCCCATATCCACAAAAACTGAATACAGTGACCCTATCAAACACATTATCTACAGAGTAATTCACATTTAAATGTTCCTGGTTAAATAAGTATTATTGTGTTCATGGCAAAAAAAAATAAATGGCGTTTGACATTTTAGCTTTGTACTTTATTACAATTGTGAAATTGTACTTTTTTTTTAACTTGTACTTCATTAAAGGAGTTGAATTAGCACTTTTACTTTTACTCGAGTATTTTTTCACACAAGTAGCTGTACTTCTACTTAAGTACAGAATGTGAGTACTTTGAACACCTCTGGTTATATCTGTGCTCCCTACAACACAAAAACCTTGAACATAAACTTAGTTTGATACTTTTTTTAAGCTGTATCTTAAAAAAAAGTATCAAATGTAATGCAGTAAAAGTTCATGTGGCAGATACGTATTGTATATGCAGACAATGGTAGTACTGTTAAAACACCATGGGTCAGATGGGTCAACACCTATGGCTCCATCACATCATCTACTGCCTCTCGTTCTAATTATATTCCTTCTTACTTTCTTCGCCACTTCCCCTCATCCCCCCTTTCCCTTTCATCTATTGCCCCTAATCAATCTATATTGTTTAGTTGCTCTTTACATTTATCTTTTTCATTATAATGCAATGTCATTGCTTTTTATTTTTGTTTATTTGCTTGATTTTTCTTTGTTTTTTTTTTCTCTTTCTCTTAACTTTATCACTAATAAAAACTAGAAAAGCACTCTGAGAGCGCAGACCTACGCCAAGGTAGACCCCCCCCCACCCACCCACCCTACCCTGATCACCCCCAAAATGAAATCACCTCTTCCTGTTCACATTTCAAACATATCCTGAATATTTCATCAAAATCTGTCCATAGGTTTTCGAGTTATCTTGAACACAGACGAACAAACAGATAAACGCCTAGGTAAAAAAATGTATTGATAGGATTAGTAGATCAAAACAGATTCAACAGTATAGATCAATAGGTTATTTTTGGGTCTTTATGGGTTAATGGATGGTTATGGGCATTAATTAAATTCCCTATATTCTATATATTTTATGACCTTCAGAACAAAACACAGTCTCCTTTAGGCCAATCAGGAAGGCATCATCATCATCATCATCATCATCATCATCATCATCATCCCATCATACATTTTCCTTGTACCTGAATGAGATATATTACCAGACAAAGGACGGTCTGTTCAAGTTATTATCAAACATGTAATGAGATTCCTCCTTACTTTTCAACCCCATCAGAAGTCTTTCAGACAGAAAATGCCAAGCTAGTCATTAAAGATAGATGAAGCAAGATTGAAATTCTTTCCTCTAGGGCAAGTAATATTATAACAGCTTCATGTCTTGCATATTTTCATCACATATTATGTCATTCTTGCTGCTAAGAGTCTCTCAGTCCAAACAACAACAAAATACACAACACTGTAAATTACAATCTGATCATCGGAGTTGTTTTTTTCCCCACCACCAAATCATGTACACAGAGGAGTGTGTTTTTAAAGTTTTTATTTACATGATATTGAATGAAGTACAGTCACATGGTATTATTTGTTCTACTTGTTACTTTTATGTAGTGCTGTAGTGGTCCCCAGAGAAGTCAGGATACTCTGAATTTTTGACTTTTTAAAATGCATTTATTTGTTTTTAAAGCATTTCAGATAAAACAACCTGTTATAGAAATAGTGACATGTTAAACTGTTTGATTTAATTGATTTAATTTACTCCAAAAACCATTAGTAGTACTTGCTCACGATGATAAAATGATCATCACTAGGTCTGGAGCAGTTTTGAGGTTTTACTGGTCACACAAAAAGCTGCATGAATGTAAAATAGATTCAATATGAGACAAACTTGGGGTTGAATTAATGAAGAATTCAGACTCAAGTATAGCATTTACAGTTTATGCAGACCGCAGGGAAGGGTTTTAAAATGCATAATTATATTTCAAAAAGCACATCACTCATTTAAAGAAGTACAAAATACAGAAGTTAATATACTGATATTTACAAATGGTGATGCATGACTTAAAAAAATGTTAAAGCTATAGTGCAGAACTTCCCATAAGGTGTAGTGCTTGTGTGTCCAGTGGATACAGGTTTGAAGTTGTGAAAATGTAATGTGATACCCACAATATAATAAGGGAATGGGAGTTGGATGTCGAAAGTATGTTAATTTTCAAACCAGCTATTGACACCCCCCCACCCCCAAACACGCACACACATATTACACCCATAAAGCCAGCACTTCCACATGACATATGCCCGGCTGTAGATCATGGATATAATGTTGTCAATGATGTGCCTATTTTTAGTGAGCATAATTACAGTAAAACATAACACCAGGTTCTCTATGCTCAAGCTACACACTATGTCCTACTCACCATAATATACAGAGAAACACAATGTGACTAACTCTACTTTATGCTCATAGCAATATTCATTCATTTTCTGAACCTACTTTATCTTCACTAGGGTCACTGAAGCTACTGATGAGTGAAGGCAGGGTACACCCTGGATGAGTCTCCAGTTCATCTCAGGGCTGAACATATATAGACAAACAATCACTGTAACATTCATACCTATGGACAATTTAGATTAACCAATGAACCTATCAGTGCATGTGTTTGGATGGTGGGAGGAGCCAGAGCACCAAGGGAGAACTCACACAGACATGGGTAGAATCATAGATACAGAGAGGGTAGATGCTGCGTGTCATATTAATTAACGTTGTGATGCATGCGTGTGTCCGTCCGCCATATTGGAGCGGTACTGTCATCCTGTTTATGTATGATATAATGGTATAAACAAAGTAAGAGGGTGCTTTTATCTTGCTTGTATGTTGAAAATAAATACACTTATCGAACTTCTAACATACTGAGTAAGATTATTGGCAGTAAGAAATGAAAAGTGTAATATATAATTGTATTAGTTTAAAAAAATTATACTAATATTTTATAATTAAGCATAGTTAAAACCCTTCTTAATTAAGATCTATGGCCTACGAGTGGACCTGGTAAGATTCACTTCTTTGAATCTTCTCATTGTCTTTTCATTATTTTAATATCACAAATATAATTTACAATTAGCATTACAATGTTACAAAGAATTTAAGGATTATTTCATAGTTACAAAATCTTTTGTCTGACAAGTCTGTCGTATCTCGTCTGAGTGCATGCAGCCTAAGAGGCCGCATAACACTGAAGGCTCCCCTCAAACACGCAGTTTCAACACCTTCCATCGACCCCCTTCTTCTCTTTAAAACTTAGGAAACACAAGTGTTGGCTGCATAAAAGTAAAAAGAGCATTTAGAAATGTGTTGTTGTTTCTATTGAAAATGGAAAATAGTGATTGTATCTCCATACTCTAATGGCTGTCACTTTCCATGTTGTTGATTGGCTATTGTGGCTGAAGGGGCGTACTCTCACCTCTGAATAGCCACTCAAGCACCGGGTACTTTACCTGTGAATAGTGATAGGTGTTGCCGTTCACCTCTGATTAGTCACTCAAAGGTGGTGAGTCCACACAGCAGGAGTCCTGCAGGACCCAGCAGGGGGTTCCTTTTCACTCTTTAACTCTCTTTAAAAAGGGTCAGCTATATCATTTATTCAATATGTATATATATTTGAAAGTTTCAAGGTTTTTAATAGTGTCACATATATGTTTGAATGACACAAACTCAACAGAGTACAGATGTGTTTTGTGTCAACTTGGTTCAAATTGCCCACCGGCGGGCAATGGGACTCCAGGAGCATCTGTAGAGGTGTTGTTGTTGTTTTTCCTTTCCTTTGTGTTCCTTAACAAGAGAGATTCCTGAAGGGCTGGGTGTCCCTGTACTGTACCATTGCCCCAACCCCCCCCCCCCCCCAGGGGTTTGAGGTTATCTCTGTATGCAAATTACTCAGGTCTGCTAAAAAAAACCTTAGTGATGTCCACCAGCCTGCGTCAGTTCTGCACAAACTGCTTTTGTCGTAGCCCAGCCGTCATGTCATTTTAAGTAGGTCTATCAGATGGATAACACAACTCATCCACCGCGCTTTTGGGTTGTCATGGTGACAACTTGCTGTCCCAGTCTCTAGCTGCTAGCTCTAGAAGTTCTATTACCTTACATCAGCTTGTGTTTTGTTTATGTGTTCAGAAAACGTTCTAACCTGATGTGAAACGGTCGTACCACATAGATTAATTGAGCTCTGTGTTTTCTATTAATAAATTCCATCTTTTATTGCTCATGCTCAAATGCATCATTTTTAAACATATGTTATGGACAGATCACAAAGCTTCCTCTTTATAATCTGCACTCAGTGTTGGGAAAGTTCACCTTGATTAGGAACTAGTTCAAAGTTCAGTTCAAGTTACTCAATATGAATTAGTTCAGTTCATCGTTCATTCTTCCAAATTATGAACACGAAATTCATGGATCCCAAAATCAACTTTTTCATCCTTTTTTTCCTTCTTTTTTTGTGTTATTATTGTAAACGAATTATTAACCGTTTCTGACGTTATCCTGTAGTCAAAAAATCAGGAGAAAATGCCGCCCCTCCAGGGCGGAAGTAAGTACCTTACCCCGGGGTTAACTTCCCTCTCACAAGGAGTGGTTTCAGTGAGCTTCGTTTTCAATGTTTATTTCCAAGAACGGGACAACACCTGCTCCGGTCGCCGGTCACACTCTGTACATTTAACTCTTTTTCTCTGCTCCCAAAAACTCTCTGCACCCCTGTCTCTTTCTCTCGCTCCCGCCCCCCCCGCCGAATAATACAAAAATGACATCTATGATAATGCTGTTTTGATCCCATTTTATTCCTCATAGGACTCAATAATTACATGATAAGAACAAACTACATAAGAGCGCAGTTCAATAAATGCCAGAATAACAGCGTTCACAATTTCCCGTTCATTTGGCAAAAGTGAACGAGTCGTTCACGTTTGTCAAAAATATGATATAGTTCGTGAACGATCGTTCAATGAACGCGTTCAGCTACAACACTGTCTGCACTACAATGCAAAAGGGTTTGTGCAGTGGAATGACAGATGCAGGCTGTTTTTTTGTTGTTGTTTTCTTTGTTTTCCCACCGACGGCAGAAAATGATGACCGGACATCGTTGATGCGGTCAACCATCGGTCAAATGGTCATCGGTTAACATCCCTACTGTAGTCACCAGCAAAGCAAAAATTATATATTGAAACTTTATCTTGAGACTTTAAAGGATGGAAAACATCAGTTTAATCAGCATTGTGTTATCTCGTCTAGTAATGGCTTAGTTGAAACGGACATTTATTTCTGCACTGTAGCTTTAAGTAAAAAGAAAACCTCATTTGGGAGCTGCCACAAAAATAGCCAACAGTCTTTATGGGTTAAAATGTTCCAGTGTTTTATGTGGAAGTAAATGCACACTCAGATGCAAACATACATACATTATGTATCCACAATGAACCCATTAACACGACCATGCCCCATTTTAACATGAGAATTGGAGTCACGCAGTATCACGGTCAAATAAAAGACAGAAAGTATGATTGGGCAATTCACTTGAAAGTTAATGTTCACATTTTTATTGTTTTCCTCTTGGCTGTTGTAGATTGATGGCAGTTGTTTCACTTGACACGCCATTAATCACTTGTGATCCTGCGGAGATTGCTGGCGTTTGAGAGTACCGACTCTGAGGAGGAAGTGAAGGCAACACCACTCCATCAACATGATGATGGAGACTGAACTAATGCAGGTGGGAGCACACACACACACACACACACACACACAAAAAAACAGGGAAGAAGGATTCAGTTTACACACTGTTGTAATCATCCCCAAAGAATTTTAACCTTCACCACAGGGATCAATAGTTCAATACCCTTTGTGAGGAGGATTAATGGTTTACTTTTAAAACATTAGTGTCTGATGTGGATAGCAGGGTTTTTCTTGGCACCTTCTTTAATCATCCTCCTGCTCCTGTTTTATTTTCTGACTTACATCTTTGTTATACCCTTTGTGGTTAATCTAAATTTAGTATTCAGTATTCTAATGTTTGTTTGATTTTTATAGCCAGCAATTCAAGTAATTGCCTCAATTTTCATCAGTTTTAGGATTTTCGCAATGTTGTATTTTCAGTGTAGTATTTTGGATTAGGATTATTTATGAAATATCATAACAATATAAAGGGAATTAAGTCGGCAAACAATGTAACAATAATAATAAAACCAGACTTCAATCCAAACAAAAACAACACTTTTACAATATTTGGATGGAATAAATAATCAGAACAGCATATATATTTGAGTATAAATATCTAGGTCACAACAGCCACAGTCGTCACACAGAAAAGGGAAAAGGATTTGGAATAGAACACAGATAATCTGCCGGGAGATATTGGTTTAAAAGCTCAGATGTATTCTACATTTGTAATTTCTCCTAAAACATTGAAGTATATTGTTATTGTTATTGTTATTGTTATTGCTATTATTATTATTATTAGTAGTAGTAGTAGTAGTAGTATTATTATTATTATTAGTATTATTAATAATAATAATAATAACAATAATAATAATAATAATAGGTAGAAAAGCACTCTGAGAACGCAGACTCCAAGACAGATCAGCCCCCACCCCCCCTTTGTGACCAGTTTATTCCCTCTAAATTGTATTTTCTTCTTAGTTTATACTGAAACTGAAGACACTGTAGTTCATGCAGAGGTAGTCCATTTATTTGGCCTGGATAACAGGACATAGAACAGTTAGCAGGGATGCTAATTTGCGCCCTCTACCCAGATCTCTCCCGAAAGACAACATTCAAAAGGGGATGACTATGGACCCAACAGGACATTTATACATGAATACTGAGAAGACATACAGGAGAAGTGGGTGTGGCTGGAGAATTTTTTAATCTTGCCCCAACATTGTTATAATCTCGCCCAATATTGGTTGGGATAGATTATTGTAATCGGTGTGTGTGTGTGTGTCTGTGTGTGTCCACAGAGACATATCATGCTATAAGTCAATGAATACTTGAGATATCACCATGAAATTACACGGGCCTATATACATATAGTCAATTCACATCAGATGCAATGATCCATTTAAGTAAAGGTTAAAGGTCAAGGTTGTATTTAGCAGAAAGGTCAAAATCATATTATTGGCTCTAATTCAAGAATGGGTTGACATAGAAATTTGAGATTGGCACAAAATGGGGGTGAGATTAAGCATTCTCTGATTACTTGTTTTATAAAGTATCTGCTTCAGACATTAAATGTGTAAGTCTTATACACTTTAATAAAATGTATCAGAAAACAAATGACAAAAGTGCTGGTTAGCTCATGTTTTAATATATATGATGGTGTGTTATTCCACATATATGGTGTTTTATCTACATGTATACAATGGATTTGTAAATATTCCACTAGAAAGAACCTCAAAAGTGAATGGATCATAAAGTGCAGACAGTGTTTTGAAGTAGATCTGAGAACAATACTCCTTTGGACTAAAACCTATTTGTCTTGTTAATTCTAAGAATTTCACATTTTGATCCAAGACTTATCTTGGAAACTTGACCCAACCAGTATTTTACATTTCATTAATTTTATTTCAGGACATTTTACTTGTAGAGCAGCGTTATTAACTAGACTAAGAACAATTTTGTGTAATTATATAGTGACATATAGTGTACCAAAAGGTGCCACCCTATTCTGTTGGTAGATTGATCTCCTGTATTCAGACCAGAGGACTCGAACATAGCATCAGAACCTGACAACCTCATAAATCCAAAGTATTATCTCTTCTTATTAGAACATGCTGGTGAGATACAATGTCTCTGATTGTACTTTTAACGTATCACCGTTATCACTCACATGTCTGTGAGCTTGACAGACATGATGAACCTGAGGCTCTGATTATGTTTTACATTGTACATTTCCAGAAAGTTTGTGTGTGCTAACTAAATTAAAATTGAATAAGCAAATAAGCTTTAAAAATTTTTAGTTGGAAATCAAAAAGATTACAGTTTGGACAATATTTCATGATTTTGTGAAGGGTGACATTTTGTAAAACATTGAATTTATTGGAAGGATCATCACATCATCATATTCCCTGTGTGTTAGTAGTTGGCTGCAGCTGTTGTCTGTGCAATCAGTGTGACTGTTGCAAGTAATGACAATCCAGTGGCCTCGATCCTGAACAAAGCATTAGTAACTGATGGGCCTCAGAAGAATGATCGTGTTGTCATTAAAATGCAATAGACAGAGTCTGCTGGTATAATTAGCAATGTATCTTGTCATAACAGATGGATTGTGAAAGCCTGCCAGAGATGATGTTCTGCAGATTAATGTATCTGCTCCTGTTTGTGTTGGGAACAGAACTAGACCTTTAAGACATAACGAAACAAGATATTCAGACTATTTTGACTGTATTTCAGGAAAGACAACAGCGATGAAAAACCTCTGTGAAAGAGCAGAAGGTCTGTACGATGGCGCCGTTCATCCATGCGTATGGACGTTATAGATGTGTCCATACCAATATTTGGATGTTTGTAAAATATCCAGAGCAATTTTAAATGGAAATTACAAGATATTCAGAATACAAAAAGTTAATTTTCTCCTCCTCAGTTCCGCCTCTTGCAGACGGTATGTCATTGGTGGGGACAGCGTCGTTATCTGTGATTGGCTCACCTTCCTGTCGCGCTCATTTTCAATAGTTTTCCTGTAGAACGGCATAAACCTCAACACGCAATAATAACTTCCGTGCTTCCCATTCCCATGTGTCTCATATTTTAGGGTTAGAATGTATCACAGTAGGACACAGATTTTACTGAAACAGATTAATCATGTTAAAAGTATATTAGAGTAGGGCTTGGCACCGACTGAAATGGGTATTGAAACATTCCTTGTCTTTCGGTTCCATGGTAATGTACCCAGCTGTTCATCACATCACAGTTTACCTCCGGCTTTTTGCAGTGGTAGTTAAACCTGCCAGAACGTTAATGAACGTTCCCTATGTGAGTGGCAAACAAGTTATAAAATCTGCCATTGTTTTATTAACCCATCAGAATGTTTTACTAACTTATCCCAATCCATTCGAATGCGCCTGAAAGCATCTTTACCCCAGGTCCCTCCATAAAACTAGTCCCGTCCGAATAGGGCTTTAGTTGGAACGATACGGTATGTGTGTGTGTGTGGGGGGGGTTAAATTATGTCCCCACCAATATCAACATCATTATTACGCCCTTGCATCCATCAGTGGCCGTTTTCCATCTTATCCAGAAGTCGTTACAAATCCACTTCCTGTCTCCTCAGGACCCACATTTAAATAATTACACCATGAAATCAAGTCTTCTACATCCACACAGTGTTTAAAGTTTGCTAGTTGTAGATGACTATGGAAGAGACATCAGTGGTGAACTGGAATTTTCGTAGAATTTCTGAACTCACCACACAGAGAGAAAATCTTTAAATGCAATTATTATTTATTTAATTGCTATAGCCACAAGAATCACCTGATTGGTGAATCACAGTTTTGTCCCGCCTCCTTGTACACTAAACAGGTACAGAGGAAAATGGCCTCAGCAATTCTGAAACAGAGTGAATATCAATTCCTTTTATCTATTCCTTTTTATTTCGACGGTGCAGGACACAGCGATATAAAAACGGCTGTTGTTCACAAAAGTAGTGACACTTTATTTATCCTTTTTTGCTCTATTTATTTATTATTGTGATTTGGAATTAAAACTTTTAATTTCATGGTTTTATGCAGAGTTTTTTTTGAGGATTTTTGTCATGGTTTATTGTATTTAGTTTTTATTGACCTTTATTTAATCTTTTTAATTATCCATGCTGTTGTATTGATGAATGATGGAACACTGAGCACTTTTTTTGTCTTTTGTCTTGACCCTGTTCAAGTAGCCCTGTTTACATGGCTGTTTTTATTCCTGTTTAATTCTGAATAATTAATTGATAATTAATTCTAGTTGAAAATGATAATTCTGATTTATACTTAATTCCAAATACAGTTATTCCAAACTTAATTCTGAATTCCTCTGTCATGTAAACAGTTAATTCTGCTTTAACATTATTCCTGTTGTTCTGCGCATGCTCCTGGTCTCATTGTGATAACGTACATCTGGCATAAGTATGTTGATTCCTATTATTGATTCAGTCAAGCTACTGCAAATGTAAAAATCACATGTAGTGTATCTGGTCTTCCTTGTTGTTAGTTGCAAAACTTCCTGTTTTTATGTGGACACAATCATTTTCTTCCAGTAGACATCCAGATGTTAAGTGGCCGTTCTGTCCAATCAGAACCCTCTGTATCTCCAGCTTAGCCTGGCAAGCCCAACTATGCATGCACTATGAATTCATTTGAGTGTACAGGTGAGATTAATGACTGTCTTTCAAACTGCTCTGCACATAATAGGCCAGTGCTCTGACCAATGTGGCGTATACAGAGCTACGAAAACAAGTCTAAAGTACCTCATTGTTTTAACATCCTATAGGCTAGGCTAATTAATGTTAACACACCGGTAACAATGGAGGAAAAATATCCAACAGGGTCCATTACATGCTGCTTATCCAAGTTCATACTTCTTCTGCAATCTACACTCTCATGCAAACCTGTCATCATTGTGCTAAGGCCGCCCTACATTCTCACTACACAGATGGAGAGTTGTGATTGGATCGGTTTAACTGAAGCTTGTTCTGGCTGAGGCTCTATGGACTGGCTCTTGACCAATGGTTCAGGCAAAAAATATGTTTTGCCACTAGAGGTTGTTGACTACACTACCTCTAGCTCTTAGAGCCCAATTAACTGGAGCAGAATACACCTGTTCTCCATGTAAACCTTTATTCCGAATTAACATGTCCATGTAAACATGAAAGAAATAGCTTTAATCCCAAATTATTTCATTCTGCATAAATAATTCAGAATTAAAATATCATGTAAATGTAGCAAAGGTGTATTCTGTATTGTTTTGTTGCCAAATGAAATAATTCTTTTGCAAAACAAATCTACTCACGGGTACAAATAAAGTAACCTTGAACCGTGAGTCCTGACCAGTACCAGGAAACTGGACCACATCACACCGGTCCTCACATTGTCTTCCTGTGGGTCAAAGGATAGAATTCAAAATCTTACTCCTGGTCTATAAAGAACTAAACGGCCTTGGACCCAAATACATCTTAGACCTACTGGTTCCATATGAAGCATCCAGAGCCCTAAGGTCATAGGTCATCAGGGACAGGTTTACTGTGTGTCCCCAAAATCAGAAGTCAAGCATCATTCAGCTGTTCTGCTCCTCACCTGTGGAACAAACTACCTGAAAACCTGAGAAAAACTGTCAGTTCATTTAAGTCAGGCCTGAAAACATTACTGTTCACTGGAGCTTTTACTTAAATTCTTAATTGTCTTTCAAATGTTTTTATGTCTCTTATTTTAATTGTCTTTTTCTGATGTGTTTCATGTAAATCACCTTCAGTTAACCTGTACACGAAATGTGCTATACAAATAAATGTGCCTTGAGAACATGGATCAGAATAAGCCGTGGATCATAAGTTCTGTCTCACATTAGTTCAAACAAGGATTAAATGCCCCCCCCCCCCCCCCCCCCCTCCCAACACACACACACACACACACACCCTCGCTCTCTCTTATCTTCTGGAATTGTCTTTAGTCAAAGCAAGATACAAACCCTCTGTGGTGTTATCTCTAAGTTCATTCTGTTCGTATACATATCGTACAGTGCAAGCATATGCAGTGATAATAATATAATATAAATATAATAATATTATCCATCACACTCTCCCACAAAAAGACAAAGTGACCCCTATGATGTCGAACAATAAACTGTGAAATTCATCTTTTTCTTCTGTTTTGTAAAAGAACCAAGAAAGAGATTCAATAGGTTTTCTAGTCACATCATTTCACCAGTGGATTTTACCCACTTATCTAGTGGTTTGGAGTGAAAGAACATGTTGAACTCTTAGCGATTTGAGCCTATTTTGGCATCGTTCTCACTGAGGTCAGCCCAGTCTCTCTGCTTTGTTCTCTTTCCTTTACTCTGGTGCTGTGTGCATTTATTCCGTGTACTATCTGGGCTGTTGTTGTTTGTAATGTTCTGTTCTGATTGTTTTTTGTGTTCCCCATTTATTTATTATTTTTATTTGCTTACAGTAGTTCTCATTCTGGTTGTCGTTCTGGTTGTCTGTTGTTGTTACCATGGTTATTGTCTGTAATGTTGATATTGTCCTGTTGTGTCCTTATATCACGGGTGTCAAACATAAGGCCCGGGGGCCAAATGTGGCCTACCAAAGGGTCAAATCTGGCCCCTGGGATGAATGTGTGAAATGCAAGGGCGTTCAAATGAGTTTATGTCAATTCAATCTAAAGTGGATGATATTTGTAAAATACCATCAAAATAACATAGAAATAATGGAAACCAAACTTAAAACATTTTCATTTCTATTTTAGTGTGAAATAAATTACAAAAAAAGATAAGTCCTTTACATAAAATGTGAATAACCTGATATATTTGTGGAATTTTACTAATATTCAACCTGTTAATAAATATTGTGTACATTTGTGGATCTACTGTGATCTGTAAGTTGTGATGCACATGTATAAATCAGCATATCATCAACATTGCACTTATTTTTCTTTAGAATTTACAGGTTGTTCATAATTGTTAGTGTTCATATAACATTTTTAGATGTAAAAATTTTCATTGGAAATTTTTGCTTTTTTTCACTCAAAAACACACAAATAATAGGATAAATAAAATACAAAATAATGTCAACGCCAAAAATTTCCATTATTTTACTGATGCGGCTCACTTTATACCATATTAGGCTGAATGTGGCCCCTGAACTTAAATGAGTTTGAGACTCCTGCCTTAAATGATATGGTTTGTAAAGTGTCTTTCATATAAACCTCATGGGTTGGAATTCCCCACAGTTAATTGAGTTATATTTTATTATTGATAGTTTTGCAAAACAGAAGGCTTGACTCTTTTGTGTAAAGCTTAAATTAGTGATTCATTGGATTTCATTTGTGGTAGAAGGAAATGAATATATCCTACTGAGACCCAGTAATGGTACGTTCATACCGAAACCAATGGTGAGCAACCGAGAAACATCTGACTTTTATCCAGTCTGAAGTAACTCTGGAACCAAGCATCATCAAAGCAGAGCTCCTGAACCAGTCGCTGAAATTCCCTGTGGAGACGACGTGTTTTCAGGACGTATGGACCCAGAAGGAGCGGTGGCTCCGGGCTCTAAGTTTATGCAGCATAAAAACAGAAGCAACGCAAAGATAAGGCTTCCCACAGTGTGGTTCATGGTAAAGGGGGAAATATATATATATATATATATATATATATATATATATATATATATATATATATATATATATATATATATATATATATATATATATATATATATATATATATATATAAACACCTGCTTATTTGTCTGAACAAACCACATAGGTAAATACATAATGATTAAAGAGGTCGATCTTATGACTTGTAACGATGACATGGTTGGTTTTATGAGTGGTTGTTCATTTATCATAATCACTCATTTAGTCAAGAATTACATAGTCTAGATAAATATTACAGGGACGGTGGTGCAGTGGTTAGCACTCATGCCTCAAAGCGAGAAGGACCCTGGTTCTATTCCCACACCAGACCTTTCTGTGTGGAGTTTGCATGTTCTCCCCGTGTCTGCGTGGGTTTTCACCGGGTTAAACGAAATTGTCCATAGGTGTGAATGTGAGAGTGATTGTTTGTCTATATATGTTCAGCCCTGAGACGAACTGGAGACTCATACAGGGTGTACCCCACCTTCACCCATTGTAGCTGGATTAGGCCCCCAGTGACCCCTGTGACCCTAGTGAGGATAAAGCGGGTTCCGATGATGTGTGAGATAAATTATTACAGTGGACCTTATGAAAACAAAAATGACAGTCAGAGGACACATCTGTAGCACTGCTAGAAGCCCCGCCTCCTCGTCGCTGTCATTTGCTCATGTAGAACGACCACAGGCAACGCGAACTGAGTGACCACAGGCGATTTTGTCGCTTTCAGTGTGAACATACCATAATGCATTTTTTTCCTCTGTAGCAAACGAACGTTTGAGTTTTACTTAAAAATTCTGTCCATTGTGAATTACAATCCATTAAAAATAATTATGAATAAATAAAAATATTTTTAAAAATGCATTTGAGAAAACTCTTCTATTATGGATTTTCCAAATAAGATAATTGAGTCAGGAGAATTATGTGAAAGCTATCACAATGTAAATATGAAATAATGAAAAACATCTATATTGTCATTAAGAGATATATACAACAGGGACCATTTATAATGAAAATGAAGTAAAAAGGTGATCTGACATATGAGTGTATGTGTTTTTTATACTTATTTATTGATCAGTTATTTATTTTTATGTGTATGGTTATCTATATACTGTAACAATGTTCATTTCCATCAGCATTTTTGTGTTTTATGAATGTTGTTCATTTGTTTCTGTTTTTTTAAGTGTATAATTTGTATCTCATATACCACGTTGGTTTATAAGTTTGAAGGATACTCAATAAAAATACATTTGAAAAAATCCGAAGTGACTGGAGGAAAAGATACTGAATAAAACAACTGAACACATTAAGAAAAAAAGGGATAAAACGCTGATCCATTAAAGTCTCCAAAGGAAGCAGTAATCTCAAGGCGATACTACTGAAGCATATATTACAATGCCATAGTAAATAATTTTCACTTGATATATTCATCTTTTCCCTCGTTTGACACTTCTAACTCGTCACATCACTATCGATTATAATAAACAAGAGGACGCTTCAGTTCTCAATCAGATATGACAAAGTTCACTCGTCCTTTTTAGATACAGCATTTAGAGGTTTCATTAATCTCTGAAGCGCGTCTGTATTTGGTGTACGACAGAAGCGCAGAAGCTGTAATTCAAAAGGAAGTGGCTGGAAGAAGCAGATAAGCTGCCATCTTCCATTACATAGCCTCTGTCACCAGGTATTTACTCTGTCATTCAGAATTAAGAGCGTACAGTCAGCAGTGACATCTCAACAGAAGACAGCCTGTCGGATTAAAGAAGCCTATTCTTCCAATTAAGAGGCAAATAAAGGATGTGTGATTGAGTGGTGGAGTCACTTTGAAGCACCCACACCATACTCAATGCTCAAGTATTTCCTTCATTCTCATTATTCTAATCATCTTATGGTTGTGAAATGTAGGAATAACCTGGATCATACCATATAAAACCAACTAAAAATACCTAATGCTTACGAAACTGTAACAAGAAAATATTGGATAATTGTTAAAGAAAAAAACAAGGCAATCAGAGACAGCAGACCTCCGCCAAGGCTCGATATGGCGTCGTATGATGTCAAAACGTGACTTGATGGAGCCATAGATGTTGACCCATCTGATGTCTGAAGGTTAGGGGTCAAAGGTTAGGGTTATAGTTGTTGACCCATCTGATGTCATAAGGTGAGACGATGTGAATGAAAAAATAAACGGCAGACTCTATCTTTTCTGAATCCTGAGATCTTACCACTGGTGTGTTTTAGATGTTGACCTGTAGTGTGACCTTGACCTTTGACCTTAATTACTCAAAATGTAATGGATTCTTCCTTTACCCATTATCGATCATTCCTGGAAGTTTCATCAAAATGCGTTCAGAAGTTTTTGCGTAATCCTGTTGACAGACAAACAAACAGACAAATGGACCCAAATTTAAAACCTCATTGACGTAGTTAATAAAGGTTGATTGAAATGTAGCGTGTTCCATTTTTTTTCTTTTTTTTTTTTTTTTGCCTAACTCCAGTATGAAAAATGCTAAAAGGTCAGACATTCCTTTATTAACTATTTAACCCCTGACATGTCTGTGGTAAGCGTGGTAAACGTTTTTTTCTATCTGTAAATATCTGAGCATGCTCAGTGGGTTCCCACCACCACCTGAGGAGTGCAGGAAAAAACACAAACGAGTGAGTGGACACCAACTTGCTATAAAAATACAGCTTGGGATTTTTTTTAATATTATTTTCCTGGTTTTAAATGTTACTGTTTGCAATGTTGATTTTATTGGGGTTTTTTTTTTGTTGCTTATTTTTTATGAACAGATTTATTGGCAATAACAACATAACAAACACTAACTGACTGAAGGACGGAGATTTAAAAAAAAAAAAACTTCATTGAAATCACAATATACAGACTCTCAATGAGGATAATGAATACAACTTAAAATTAAATACAAAATAAAATATATAAACAGAAATTTGAAAATTTTGTAAAAAAAAAATTAAATAAACTACAGTAAAATACAATATTAAATAATGTATAAATAAGGTTTACATTAGGCACCTCAAATTAAACACAGAGCAGAGATACAAAATAAAGCTCTTTGGTTAAAATAAATGTCGTCCAATGTCTTATTTTTTGAGACATGAAAAAAAATCTTGAAGTCATTAATAAAACCAGGGAAAGAGAGCTTACAGTTTCTGCATTTTACATAGTGAATATGATACTTACAGAATTATTATTATATTAATAATGCCTAATAATCATCCATGTAAAAATGATATGATGTAATTCAAAGGATGGTATACTGTACATTTTTTTTTGTGAAATCCAATTATGTAAATTAGACCAAAAACACTGAGATACAGTTCATCCAAAAAAATAAATTACCCAGTGTTTTATCAACAGTATTACAGAAGGAGCATTGATCCACCTCAAATTTGAATATTTGCTACAGAAACTTTGCCACAGGATAAAAGTTACGGAGAGTTGTATGATTAAAAGAAACATGGACAGATTGATATCGGACTTCATACCGGCAGTAACGGTAAACATTAACTCTGCCTGTGGGATGATAGGTGAGACAAGAGTTGTTTAAGCAAGCGATAATGCATGGCACACGAGTTACTATCGAAAAATAATCCCCCAGCTTTTCAATAGTAACTCGTGTTCCATGTATTATCCCGCTTATTCTACGGGTTATTACCGTTTTTTACTGTCACTACTCTAACAGACTAGTGTTGTGAAATAGGCGGGGCAGACAGAAGGGGGGTGCAGAGAGTTTTAGGCGGAGAAAAGAGAAAGACGGATGTACACAGTCAGGTGGGCGACCGGAGAAGGTGTTGTCCCGTTGTTGCAAATAAATACAGAAAATGAAGCTCACTGAAACCGCTCCTTGTTTTCTAAAAATCAGCTTAGAGGAGTTAACTGAAGGGTAAAATACTTCAGCCCTGGAGATTTTGTACGAGATGAGGACGGCAATTTCCCCTGATTTCCTGACTACGGTCATGATAACATCAGGATAGGTTAACATTGGATAAGCTAGCAGTTACAACGAAGCTAATATTTACTATAAAAGTGGCCGAACTACCTGCGGAGTGATATGGTACAGTGAATTTGAAGCGAAAAAACCTGTTGCCATGGGCAGCGGGCGTTAACGGCGCAGCGGGTGTTAACGGCGCAGCGGGCGTTAACGGCGCAGCGGGCGTTAACGGCGCAGCGGCCGTTAACGGCGCAGCGGGCGTTAACGGCGCAGCGGGCGTTAACGGCGCAGCGGGCGTTAACGGCGCAGCGGGCGGTTATCGAAAAAAATCCGCCCACTGACGTCATTCAAAGTGAACGGGACATTCTAGAGGGCCGTAGAATAACAGTTAATAACAGTAAAACAGTCTTGAACCTTATTCATATTTTATTTTATTGCACAGACGGTAATACAAAAACCATTAAAAAGTATTTAAATTTTTTTCTGTTACGTTTTTAAGTCTTCGACGGTGATGACACATTTAAACAGTGGCGTAGTAGTGTCCGAAACGTTTTCAATTGAGTGTACTATGTAGGGCACTACATGTAGTTCCCTATGTAGGGAGTAGGGAACGAGTGAGTGGTTTCGGACACAGCCTTAGATGTGTCTCTCTTCCAACACACCTGATTCAAATGATCAGCTCGTTATCAAGTTCTGCTGAAGCCTCATAACGATTATCAGGTGTGCTGGAAGAGGGAAACTCTCTAAGCTCTCTAGGACTGGAGTTGTAGACCCTTGCTTTAATGCCAAGTGACAGAAACTGCTTCTTGATTAATTTCTTTGTCAAACGGTTTGGTACAAAGCTGTTCTGTTTTAAGATTTCTTTCAAATTTCCTTTTTTTAACAAGTCTATAATTTGTCTCCATTAAGTAATGTCTGTTCTTAAGTGAATAAAAATGACTTATCCCATAAAAACACAGAGCTACTTTTGTCTCAAAATGAACTGTACTCTATATTTAACCTTTCCTACGTGGCTGCATATACGTATCTGTATTTTACAGCTTTCATCAGTTTTTTTTTTTTCATATTTAATTAACTGATCATCCAGCGCTTCATAAACAGTTTAAACTAGAAAAGCACTGAGAGCACAAACCTCCGCCAAGGCAGACTGGACTTTGTTTGTCTGTCTGTCAGTTAGTTAGCTACTTAGCAAGATAACAAAAAAAAAATGGACGGATTTTGATGAAATTTGGAAATGATATGTGTGTATGGTTCAGAGTCTTACATTTGGGTCATTCTGTAATGACTCCCTGTTACAGTGACAGATAAAATAAATTAATGATCCACTACAAACACAAGGACCAGGAAATAATGAATTAATTAAATCATATATGTTTTGTTTGTACTAAAATTAATTGATATTTTAATGAATTAATGATGCATTTACGAGCACATTCATGTGTTTAGTTATGCATTTAATTAATTATTTAATTATGTGTTTTTTGTTTTTTTTTTATTTTAGCACTTTTAGTCTTTCATATTGATACACACAGGGGTTGGTACTTTATTTCATAACCACTGTTTTTGATTAGTATGATGGTATAATATTTTAGAGCAGGGGTGTTAAACTGTGGTCCTAGAGGGCCGGGGTCCTGCATGTTTTAGATGTTTCCCTCTTCCATTACACCTGGAGGCCATTGCATCATTATCAGTCTGATGAGGAGCTGATTATTAACTCTTTAAGTGTCAGTGCTGATGCATTCTGAATGGATGATTTAGTTTAAATATTCAGAAAAAGTCAAGCATTTTCCTTTTAGTTTTGTGCATGAACAAGGTGCCAAAAAGCAAGAGTTTTTTATTTTATTTTATTTAAACAATTTTTAAAGGCAAAATTAAAATAGTTGGGACCAAATTTCAATAGTAGTTTTCTTCTTTAGTATTTTTTTTCAAAATTTTCCACATTATTTGTCATTTTGTAAATATTTATTAATTTTTGTTGCTCATTTTGTTTATTTTTCTACATTTTTTTTTATTATTGTGGTATTTTTCCTTTGATTTTCTGCCATTTGTGTCTTACTTTGCTCATGTTAAAGGGTTAAACTGAATCACATGGAAGAGGGAAATATCTAAAACATGCAGGACACTGGCCCTCAAGGACTGGAGTTTGACACCTGTATTTAGAGAATAGAATAGAGAGAAAACTACATGGTATACCCTGTCAAGGAAGAAAAAAACAAAACAAAAAAAAACTTGTCATTCGTACAACATACACATGCATGGATGTGTCATAATATAAATAAATACATAAAACAAAAACCTTAAACAGCAAAATTTTTTTTCCAGCAACTGTAAGTGCTCATCCAGACCCATGTCCACATCCACATTCTCCCTTTGAACATCATTCCTTACATTAGTACCATTACATCATGGTACCTAACAAAGCAGGTCCACTCACTGTTCATGCAGAGGTGGACCTTACAGACCCTGTAGACCACATTGGACCTGAGATTGTTGACTCACTGTCCTCACTGGAACTATCTTGTAATGTGTGCAGAAATAGACTTTAAAAAAATAGACTGTTCTAACATTCATACTGATGTTGTGGATGGTTTTGTATTTAAATTGTGGTTTTGTTTACACCAGGGATAAGCATAACCCCAGTTGTAGTCCTTCTTATCTCTCCAGAATGTTTCCATGTTAAGATCAGTCATTTTTTCTTCTTCTTCCTATTCACTTCGTCTCATGCCATTATCCTCCATTTATTTTAATGCATCTGGGTATTCTCTTGTCATCTTGCCATCCTATTCATGGCAAAACTCTAAACATCAAAGATTTACTTTCCAGCAAAATAAAGAAAGTTATTTGTACGATGAAGTGTCCTACTGACAAAAACTGTTCCATTGAGGTTTATATTACAGAACATGATGCACTGTGAAAAGAAATGAGGTTAATAGTTCTGTCAAAAGACCTTTTAATAACAAATATTATCATGATTCAGCTTTATTTTACAGCAGTAGTGAAGCCATAAAAGCCAGAACAAGAGAATGTGATATAAATGTTATGAAATAAAGACAAACATTCCAGATATTTTATTTTATGTGAATGAGTATTTCTGTCTTTATGAGCTGCTCATTACCTGTAAAAGAGACGTATGTGTTTTATATGCTGCACATGTATTTATTCTAGTTTTATTCCTTCTTATAATACTCATACCCATATGTTTTCTATCAGATTTAAGAGAGTTTAGTTTTCTTTGTATATTTGTGTGTGTGTGTAATGGTCTTTAACATTGTTTATATATATATATATATATATATATATATATATATATATATATATATATATATATATATATATATATATATATATATATATATATATATATATATATATATATAGGAGCCTAAATGCAATTTATTTTGCTTTGCATAATTTTTATTTAAAAGAATGTAAGTACATAGCTAAGATGAATATTATTTATAATTTAATGATTGAAAGAGATTTAAAATTTTATTTACATATGTACATTTCATCTAAAATGTATGAGGACTTTTATTGTGAAGTTTCAAAAACTGGTTGCCGGGGTGACACGTCAGTAGGAATCAGAAGGGAGATTGAAGCGCAATAGCTTTTTGACCTCACCTTTTCTTTCTCTCTTTTTCTTTTGAATTTAAAGTCTTGTAATTGTGGATATTCTTAAGCGCAAGATACGATAGATAACCCATATATATATATATATATATATATATATATATATATATATATATATATATATATATATATATATATATATATATATAATATACAGCAGTTTTTACAACTATAGTATATACAATTGTGAAAGAAATTATTAGACTATTAATATAATTATTAGATTAGTAAGAACTGATGTGATTTTGGTTATCCTCAAGAAAACACAGAATATGGGAAAATATTAGCTCTGAAATGAAACTAACAGGAGCTATTTTTGTTGATATCATATTTGTCCAAAGAAATGTACCATTTGTTCTACGAGGTATTAAAATGAACAAGAGATTAAAGAAAACAAGAGTGGTCTATTTTCTCTGTATGTGAGCTTTGAAGTGTCTTATGTTCCTTCAGTCTTATCAAGAAAATAATCCTTTCTACTTGTGAATTTTAACTTACAAGTGTGTTGTGTCCAAATGCTTTTGTTGTAGTGAAATAAAAAATGGCTCATACAATTCATCATGGCATACTACTTTAAAAAACAAGCATTTTGATGTACAGTATTATCTGCTGCACCCACAGAAAGAGCATGTTTCCCGCTGTACAACTATGTCATGATGATGATGATTATTATTGAGTTTGTAAGTATAGTATTAGTATGTAGTAGTATTATTATTTACCATTATTCCAAAAATGCATGAAGGCAGCGTTTAACTCAGGGGTGGGCAATTATTTTTTCCATGGGGCCACATGAGAAACAGAAAATATTGTGGAGGGCCGGGTCAAAAGGCTTAACTCAATTCTACATAATATTAATTGTAATTGTATTTTTTAATTGTATTTTTTTTTATAAAAAGTAGTAAATAGCATTATTTTTGACAAGCTGGTAAGAGTATATGTTATGATTAAGCAGTGAAAAAATGAGGTTGCCTTACAAAAAAATTTTTATTCAGATTTTCCCAAGACAATGTTAAACAAAATGTGAACATTTTTAACATTTGTGACTCATTATATTGATCATTTTCAGTCAAATTCACAACAAAACACATTTTGAGTTTCACATTCAGTACTGTTGGAAAGAGATTCTTAGCTTTCTAAAGACATCACAATATTGTCTTGTACTGTAAATATCAAGCAAGATACATCATATTATAATGATTGTCACTGAACTGTGACTTTGAGAAAAAGGCCTCCAAAGAAAGTGTTCCATTCACTGCTAATTGGTGCCTTTACATGCCAACATTTGTAGTCTAACCACCTCATTTGGTGTTTTTCAGTTCTTTTTTTTCTTGTTCAGTGTGAGAAATCTAGTCTCTGTTGGGCTTTAACAAGTGCATCAAAGTCAGGTTGAATGTCTGAGGTGGAGATGCGAAGCAAAGCTGACAGATGATCATCAGTGAGAGAGGATCTATACCTGGATTTGGTAAACTTCATGACTGAGAATGTTTGTTCACATATGTAGGTAGAGCCAAAGAGAACCAACATCTTCTGAGCATGTCTCCTCATGTTTGGAAAGTTCTCCTTCTTGAGAGAAGAGTAAAAATCCAGCAGTGATCCTGACTTAAACTGCTCTGCCAGTACTGCATCAGACTGCAGGTCAATGAGTTCTAGCTGAACATCACTGGGTGCATGATCCACACTGCAGGTAAAGGGAGAGGAAATCATGCACATTTCATCCTCGATTGTTCTGAGGTCTTCAAAGCGCCTTGAAAACTCACCATGCAGTGCTCCTAACATGGATGAGTACCTGTGGAGGTGATCAGCTGAAGGTGTAACTTCTTTCAGGGTTTGCATGTGAGTGAGAATGTTGCTCTCCAGTTGGCTTGAAAGAAACTGTATCTTTCTCATGAAAGCTTTCACCAGGCTGTGCATTTCATGAACAAAAAGGCCCTTGCCTTGCAGTTTGGTATTCAGTTCATTCATCAGTGCAGTCACATCAACAGCAAATGCAAAATCTGCCATCCAGTCCTCATCTGAGAGCTCTGGGATGTCTTTGCCTTTTTTCTCACAAAACTCTTGAATCTCTGCTTTCAGGTCCCAAACTCTTTTTAGCACTTTGCCCAGGCTGAGCCATCTGACAGCTGTCTGGTAGCTGATGTCACTATGCTCACACTCATGCTCCTCCAAAAGTGCAACAAACTGTCTGTGATTCAATGCTCGTGCCCTGATGAAGTTTACTATTTTAGTCACAACATCAATAACATGGTTAATTTTTAGCACTGACTTGCACAACACATGCTGGTGTATAATACAATGCAAAAATACCAACTTCTGGTCTGCGTCGATTTCACTCACTTTATCTTGCATACGTTTCAAAAGACCGACATTTTTCCCTGTAAGATTCGGACAACCGTCCGTTGTGACACCTGCCAGTCTGTCCCATTTCAGTCCCATTGTGTCCATGCACGCATTTACCTCCGTGAACAGATCACTCCCTGTTGTTGTCCCTTTCATTGGCCGCATTGCAGCCAGCTCCTCCGTGATCTTAAAGTCCGTTATCCCACGAACAAACACGAGTAACTGGGCTGTGTCACGGACATCACAGCTCTCGTCCAAAGCCAAGGAGAAAAGGTCAAAACTTGCCACTTCACTTTCCAGCTGAAGCTTCAGGTTTCCCGCAATGTCCTCAACCCTCCGGGTTACGGTTCGCCGGGAAAGCGGGACTTGCTCAAATGCCTCTTTTTTTTCAGGGCATATTAGTGCTGCAGAGTCCACCAAGCACTCTTTCACAAACCCCCCCTCTGAGAATGGCTTACAGTTTTTAGCGATTTTGTGGGATATCACAAAGCTGGTCTTGGTTGCTGCATCCCTGGATCCGTGAAGCTTGGTAAAAAAGCCTTGCTGCTTTTGTAGCTTAGCTAGCAACACCTCCGATGTCCGCCCCCTCTCAGCATCATTCAAGTTTTTGTACTTCTCGATGTGTTTTGTCTCATAATGCCGACTCAAATTATAATCCTTGAACACAGCGATCTGCTCTCCACAAAGTAAACACACGGCTTTACCTCCGACTTCAGTAAATAAATACTTAGCAGTCCATTTTTTGTTGAAAACCCTGCATTCAGCATCCACCTTTCTTTTTTTAGCATGTGAAGACATTTTTGAGGGCTCAAGTCGTCTTGTCAATGATGCACATGTCTTGATTGACGTATCGCGTCATTGTACGTGAATGAAATGAAACTTCAAAATAAAAGCAATGTAGTTTTAGTCCATGCATCAGGTAAAATTATAAAATATGTTTATTTTGTAAATCCCTATTAACCTTACACGGGCCGGTGAGAGTCAAGCAAAGGGCCGTATGTGGCCCGGGGGCCGTACAATGCCCAGGTCTGGTTTAACTCATAATGTAAATATCTTTTGGATACACCCTTTCTGTCTCTTTTCATTGGCCAGGAGCCTCCTACTGATGGTCAGACTCTGTATTGCCCAATCAGTGTGTGGAAATACAAGATCCATTGTTTCCTAAAATTTATTTATTTATTTTTAAAGATCACCCTGAAGATTTTTTTAATAGAATCTTTAGTTTGAACCCTTTTCACACCCCAGTCTCATTTTGTTTCAGTATAAGACTGAGGTTGTGTTGGGAAAAACAGCATTATAAAACTAGAAAAGCACTATGAGAGCACAAACCTTCCCCCTTCAAATGAAGAGAGGTCCGCCAAGAGGTTATGTTTTTGCCTGAGTTTATTTGTCTGTCTGTTATTTAGCAAGATAACTCAAAAAGTGATGAACGGATTTTGATGAAATTTTCAGGATGTGTTGGGAGTGTCACAAGGAACAAATGATTAGATGTTGGTGTTGATCCAGAAGAGATCCTGGATTCTTGATCACTTTGAAATTATACATTGCGGTAAATGGAGAATACATTTCAAAGTGATCCAGGATCCAGGATCTCTTCCGGATCACCACCAAATTCAAATCATTTCCAGATCTCCCCATTACCAACCTACCCTGTAAATTTAATCAAGATCCGTCCATAACCTTTTGAGTTATCTTGCTAACTAACTAACAGACAAACAAACTGGCTAAAACATAACATCCTTGGTGGAGGTAATAATGGTGGAACTAATGCAATTATTGCATTCAGTAACAGGCAATCTAATTAATTACTACAGGAGGTCCTTGGGTTATGAACAAGTTACGTTCTTACACTGGCGACAAATCCAAATATTCCCGTAAGTTGGAATCGACTCTTTAATACCCCCTAAATATGTTGGCGTTTCACTTTTCTCTGCCCTTTTGAAGATATCCAGTTTCCATCATAATGGCTTTCCTCTTGGCTGGATCAGCATCGGTGTGATTGGTGTGTGTGTTCCTTTAAGCATGTGGGCGGTGGGTGATGCGTGCATGTGTGTATCAGTGAGAGGTCGAGTAAAGTGAGGGAGCGGCGCTGACTTCGAGTGTGTATATGCATAGGAGTAAGACCGAGAAAGAAGTGTATGCTAATATCTATATACACTATGAAAATAAATCTGCTGTCTGAAACCAAGAAGCAGAGTCTGCTGCTTCCACTACTGGTGAGGGCGTCACCCCTGACATGAGCCCTGGGGGAGTTCTCCTCTGTGCTCTTTGACTACGGTCAGAAAAGCTGAACAGGAAGAGTTAACAATGGTGAAAAAGGCGAGGATACCGAGAAATTTACAGCAAACAAACACAGAAACTCTACAATATGGGGCGACTGGAGACAAAATAACAGATGAGACTCAGGCATCATAAAGTCAAAACAGTTTAGGTCAAGTACCGCGTAACCCCAGGACCTCCTGTATTTGAAACATTACAATAGTGTTACAGTTACAAAGCAGTGACGTGTGATGCATTACTATGAACTGATCTAACAGCTGTTTTCCATTATAGTTCGTTCAGCTACGTACTGGAAGTGTGATGTTCTCAGACGAGTCGAGTCTTTGGAACGACTCTTTTAAGTAAATGAAAAGAACCAATTCTTTTGTGAGCCATTCTTAAATTACCCACACGGAGTACATTTACACACACTTAGAAATTCTAATTATTGTTCTATATATACATATTGTTCTATGTATGATAATTATTCTGATTAAGAATGTAACTGGAGTTTCCCAGAACTCTGCATTTAGATGCTAATAAGAACAAATCTAATAACTGTTCAACTCCCAGACACTAGGTGGTTCTACACAGCCTTCTGTGTTAGCATGCTGAAATAGACGTTGTAGAAAAAGGACAACAACACTGACACAAGGTATGAGTGACGATGCAGCAGCTCAGTAAATTCCGTACGTACTGTATACTCTGATTTATTATACGTAACACACATGTTGTCATGGTGACTCTGGTCTCTTCCAGAAGGGGGCGTGTCCAGACCAGTCTTAATCAAGCTAAGGTAGAGTGGTGTTTACATGCATGAAGAAATTCAATTACAATCGCATTATCCGAGTTGCTTAGACTGATTTGTCAAATTCCAGTTCGATTTGATTCCACTCCGATTAAGATGTTTACATGGATTTTAAAACTCCGACTTTAAGTAAGGCAATAATTTGAATTTCTCAAAGTGCATGTAAATGCACCTAGTGCATTCATGCTTCACCTGTGTGTCCATGAAACTGAGGTGTCCATGCTGTCTTCACCTGAACCACTAATGACATAAGAGTTTGAGTTGTCCGCAGTTGTCCCTATTCACTTGAACACAGTTTTATGAGCAGCTAATTTAGGGGAAGAGTTATCAGTGACTCTGACTGAGTGGACTGAAGAGATTTACTGCTGTATCAGGGACAGAGATGTTCACAAGTCACTTTTTCCAAGTCCAAGTCAAGTCTCAAGTCTTTCATCCCAAGTCAAGTCTCAGCAGGCTGAAATGAACGTTGATATTAGATGCTATTTGACATAATACTGCATTGTTGTATTGTTTTGGATTAAGTATGTAGTATATAAGTGTGGTGAAAGCATGTAGGCTTTACTGTACTATATACTCCGTTATTTCACACTACATCCCAAAAGCTTTGTGTAAATTTGATCAATGTATTTTGATCAAATTACAAATACAATGTATTTGTAATTTGCGTTACAAACCTTTGCACAAATACCGAGGGAGAGAAACTATTATTTCCAACTGTAATTTTCCCATAATGTCGGGCAACACATTGGAAAAACTAAAACAAATTCAATAATAAAACTAAATAATTCCATGATAATGAACTCACGAGTCATATTACACAAGTCCAAGTCAAGTCTCAAGTCTTTGTTTGTGCGACTCAAGTCCAAGTCTCAGACTCGAGTCAACCATGTCTGATCAGGGAGGAACGAATGGAAAAAAAATGGAGGTGCAGGGTTAACTGCAGAAGCATCTTCTTTTATAAGTGCAGATCCTCTTATGTTTAAGCTGGGCCCTGGTGGAGCCCAGACTCACCAAAAGTCATGGTAGAGAATCTCTGTTTAGGGGGAACATCGGTTCCATCTGAAGGAATATTTTCTCTAAGACAGAACTAATATCAGAGAAGTCACCTCCAGAGGCAAAAGTTGGATCACTTAGATCACGGGATCAGAAGGTGAAGTAGTTGAACCCACAAAGGATGAAACTGCTTTATTATTTCAGGGATAAAGTCTTTGATTTTGTTCACATTCCAATAAATATGAAGTCAGCACCTGTCTATAAAGTTCTACTCTATGCAACTGTAACAGTGAAACTCACATCAGTTTTCTTTTACATATTTGAAGGATTTTGCAATAATAATGTTTCCTGATAACTAATTACATTCATGAAGGAGTAATTCTGTTACTAATTCAATTACTGTTTTAGGTTTAGTGATTACTGTTGAAAAAAAATTTCAAAGTACTTTTCCCAAAACTGATGAGGAATAATTCCAAATCAGTACCAGCCTCACAAAGCTTAGGAGATGTGGAGCCATTTTTATCCATAAAATGCAGATTTTTTATAAACATTATAGCATATAAGTCACTTTACAACTCAATAATACAGACCTTTCGGCGTGACTAATTATTCCAGCATTTATCATTTTAGTCTAGCATTTTATATCATCAGCCTCTGTGACTGCACTCATTCACACAACCGTTCAATAACTGGATAAATACATGCCAGAGAAATTGTCTTACTGTAGTGTGCAGCAGGAATGAATGAATCACCATGAAATTACATGGGCATATACATATAGCTAATACGCATCAAATGCAATGATCCATTTGAGTAAAGGTCAAAGGTCATGGTCGCATTTAGCAAAAAGGTCAACATCACATTCACTTACTCGTCAACTGAACCCGCTTTATCCTCACTAGGGTCACTGGGGGCCTAATCCAGCTACAATGGGTGAAGGCGGGGTACACCCTGTATGAGTCTCCAGTTCATCTCAGGGCTGAACATATATAGACAAACAATCACTCTCACATTCACATCTATGGACAATTAACCAATTAACCTATCAGTGCATGTCTTTGGATAGTGGGAGGAAACTGGAGTACCCGATGAAAACCCACGTGGACATGGGGAGAACATGTAAACTCCAGACAGAAAGGTCTGGTTTGGGATTCAAACTAGGGTCCTTCTTGCTGTGAGGCACGAGTGCTAATCACTGCACCACCGTGCTGCCTCAACATCACATTATTGGTTCTAATTCAAGAACAAGTTGTCATAGCAACATGAGATTGGCACAAAATAGGGGTGAGATTAGGCATTCTCTGAATATTTGTTTGTATTGTTGATGTTTTGTTGTGAGGGTCTTCAACCCTTTCTTCTTCTCTGTTCTCTCCCTCCACCATGTCAGATCTGGCATCAATGGGAACCTCATATATGTTTCTCTTGGCAAAACAAATTAGTTCAACACCAAAGGCAGTCAGACAGACTACCATTCTGCTATTAGGATGCAGGACAAGACAAGTTAAAAGAAAAATAAATAATAAAAAGTAGTTTCATATTTATTTTAGGACACAATAACTTTTTTTCTTTGCCTATTATTAGCCTTTCACACCCAATGTGACAACATATTACTGTACTCCTTATTTTCATTGACTTGCACTATATAAAGAGAAGCACACAATTCTGCTGAGATCAAAGTTCAACTAGGCTCAATTTTAGATGTGATGAATAACCAATGACAAGGGATTCAGTGTGGAGAATGAAATAGAATGGAGGACAAATCAGAAATTACTCACTACACAGCCTCTTCATGTTTTCTTGGAGCTACTGTGAAGAAAATTGTCACTTGAAACCATTTTAAAGGTGTCATTCTACTGAAAACCACTTTTCCATGCTCCTTTTGGAATCTGATGGGTCACCCCGAGTTACCAACACATGCTGCCTTTGAAAGTGGTTTGTCACCTCCACTGGCTGCATACCGCATTCACAGAAAACAACAAGAGGAACGAGGGACCCAGAAAAAGCTGGTCCATCTGACGTCATGTGGACTTTAGCGTCACCCACGTGGCGTTAAACCCGTCTCCGATTGTAGTGAATGTGAAGTAGCATTAGCATGAGAAGCAAGAGAATACGGCGCCACAGTAGCTGCTGCACAAACTAGAAAAAAATGGCGGATCAAACTGCTTCATGTGCTCTCTGTGGAAATAACGTTTTTGTCCCTTTAAGGTTTCAAAACAAGCAACAGCACGAAACTTAGCTGGATGCTACTCTGGTAAAGGTAAACACACACATACAGCGAGAGAGGAGGGGGGAGTGTTCCGCCACGCATTCTGAGCCAATCAGAGACGCCTCATCACCGCGTCATGGACATGTATGAAGAAGTACCGGTACACTTTGTTTTTCGACCTCAAGTAATTTTTCTACTGTGAAAAAACAGCTGGAAACAAAACAATCTGGATGTTTTTTTTTCAATAGAACCAACACACAATGTATTCAATAACAATGGAGAACAGAGAAATATTAGTGAAATAACAATGGAATGACACCTTTAAGAAAGGTTAAATAGAAAGAAAAATGTATTTGTATTTGTTTGTCTGATGCAGCTAGAGCCACAAAAAGTAGTTTTTTTCTACAAACATTTCATGATAATTTTAACACTGTGAGGGGGAAAAAAAACCTTCCATATATGTATTGATAGGATTAATGGATCAACAGGTACGAAACAGATTAGATCCTACTTTTTAACACCTAACCAATTTTTCCTCTATCCTCCACGAACAGAGAACTGGGCCCATTGGTAGGAGTGTGTTGTATGTGAAAAGTCCATTATGTATGAGTCACAGATAAAGAAATGATTCGTTCAGGGGATGAAACACATTTCCTGCCCTCCACGTGACCAGCCTCCTCACTCTACCATAGTTTCATACATCAGTAGGTCGGTTGCTATGTGCACAAACATATCATCCACAGTGTGCATTCGCTTGTGTGCACACAAACACAAGGAAACCTCAGGAGATAAAAAGTTTTGGAGCAAACAATCTTTTTTCTCTACCTCAGAAATGAGGGGGAAAAAAAGTGTGCTGGCAGTGTTGCCTGTAGAGCTCATTGGCAGGTTTCCCCATCATGTGTAGCTTCAAAAGGTCGCTCACAGTCTTCCATGCAAACTCATACAACACAATCACTGGATCTCTGCTGAAAAAAAACAAAAACAAAAAAAAAAACCAGACCTCCTAAAGCGTCCTGGTGTGAACTCATCAAAATAAGACTAGATACAAACAAGAGGGAACTATGTTGGCAGTTTTTAACCCTTTAACCCCCGAGGTATTGTTTCAGGTAAATGTGCTGCTGTGAATTTGTATGTATTACAGATTCATAAAAGCTGCTGTGAGTTTATGCTTGTGTTTTTTTTTTTCTTCAGTGGTTTTGTTTTACTGTGTGTTTTAGGGCAAAACAGACGGAGTAACAGAAAAAGACATTGACAGGTTTTTACTAAATAAGGAACTCAGAATGTACATCAATCAGAAATTTAGGACAAGGACTTAGGCTGGAACACCCAAGTGGGAACTGTCCGTGCCCATATCCACCAGCATTTGCACTTTCTGTGTTGACTGATTTTTTTTTACAGAGCCACAGTGGATTACATCGGACAAAAATTATTTTTAGAAAGCATGTCCTTCAGACATTAAATGTGCTAAGTATTTGATAAGATGAATCAGTAAACTGAAACAAAATTGTTGTTTATATACATTTGAAATTTCAACCCAAAAAGGGGGGGTGGGGTAAACTTTGACGTACTTTTCCCAAAACATAACCGAGACAAGAGAAAAGAGATCTATTCTCGGTTACTGGTTCTCTATAAATCCCATTTTGTATGAATTCAGTCAATAGTTCTGCTGCTAGAGTGTTAACAAAGAAACAAACCAAATCTCTTCTTTTGGTGTGTGTGTATGTGTGTGTGTGTGTGTGTGTGTGTGTGTGTAGGGGGTGGGGGGTAAAGGAAACACAACACTGCAAACAACAATAAGAACAAAACAATATTAAAACTACAAGCAGTCTCAAAGGCCTTCCCAAGCTGGACAGCCGACAGCGAGATGACATTGTACCGTGGGCGGGATGCGATATTCTACCAGAACACTTTTGTAGAAATATATAAGGGGCGCTATAGAGTGACTTATTTGAAATGTTGTGTGTTGAATGGGTGTAGTACTGCGATACTGACAACTGAGTCAAATTTGAGCCAAATCAGTGTTCGTATGTCTGAACGACACCCATCTTAGTAAGGGCAAGTTTGTAGGGGGCGCTGTGGAGCAAAATCACAATTTCTGTTGATAAACAGGTGTAGGACTGGGGGATAAACGTCTGAGTCAAATTTGAGCCAGATCGGTGTTCGTATGTCTGAACTACAGGCATTTTAATAAAAGTAAATTTCTAGGGGGCGCTATAGTACAAAATCAGAATGTCTTTAGTTAAATGGATGTAGACCCAGGAGATAAACGTCTAATGTCAAATTTCAGCCAGATCGGTGTTTGTCGGTGTATGTCCGAGCTGAAGCAATTTATGTAGTGGTAATTTTTTGCAAAAACTTTGCACAATTTACGACATCATAGCACAAAAATAATACAAGTTTTCAAAAAAATGTTGAAAATTTTTTATATCCGACTTCTCTAGATAGCGTTCACCGATTCTGAGCTCATATGAACCAACTGCCAAGGAGAAATTCATTAAAAGACGGTGAAAATCCATGAAATTTCAATCCAAGATGGCGGACTTCCTGTTGGTTTATGGGCGTGGCCTTCATAAAGTGTTTTGTTCATCATAATATGACAAACATGTACCGATTTCCATAGCTCTAACTTCACTTGGGTGTGATCTGGTCTAATACAATATATTTTGACTTTTCAAGGTCGCACTGTAGACACATTTCTTTACCGACTTTTACGAAACTATATATTTTGCACACCCTTCTAAAGTGTGAGCAAAATTTGGTGAGTTTTCATGCATGTTCAGGGGGTCAAATTTGAGCTCAAATGGCTGATGTCATTACGACCACAGGGGACTCAATAGGCCTCACAATGAAAACACAAAAAACAGCCAAACTACTGGAGCTGGTCACTGCTCTGTTTTCTACAGGCAGTACGGTTTGTACTGAGCATGCTCAGATGTCTATGGAAAGACTGAGCATATTTTGAATTTTTTCCAATTGAGTACATTTGTATTCAATTTGAAATAAATCATACAGAATGCTCACCACAGAGTAGAGGTAAGATTGGGCCTAAAAAAATCCAGCCCGACTCGACCCAGGCCCGCAGGCATTAAAGCCTGACCCAGCCCGAGCCCGAAGCAAACCCGAAATTTAAATTTATCCCATAGTATTTTTGGCAGAAAAAAACACAAGATTTTTTAAGATTCAAATAATCTACATATTTTTATTATCATGATAAATGCATTTACACAACAAAATTACGCTGGAACACAGAATAAGAGGCCAGACAATGAGAGTGAAAGAGAGATCTAGATGCGCACTTGCTTAATTACACGTCACTCTTACCGGCGGGGCGTGTTTTCCTTTTCAGTTCTCCTGTCTGAAGTTTATTTTTGATTTCGTGGTGCTCCATATCGAGGATATCTGGTCAAAATAGATGTGGACTCGCGGAGGGAAGATTAAATTCATGAAATGCCCGCAAAGCCGTGTGCAAAGTGTGCTCTTTCTCTGCGCCTCCTGTTTAGTCGTAGTTATATAACAATTACCAAATTATTTATTTACAACAAGTATTCCTTAGTTTAGTATCCACACATCGTTTTAGTATACATTTTTCTAAACATATTTATGCGAGAGAGAAGCCCGAGCCTGACCCGACCTGAACGTAATGATTGACATTTTAGGCCCGACCCGAATTTCGTTCCGGCTCGAGTTCGGGCTAAAGATCTTACCTCTACCACAGACACGTCAGGGGTTAAAGGGTTTAAAATTCAAATCTTAGTTGTTTGTTTACTTTCATTTCATTATTATACACTAATTAAATAATTACTCATAGTCCATGAGTCTGATTAATAATAAATTAATATGTAGCCCATATATTTTGTGCTCTTGCAGGAAAGGCACAAACAAAAACCCAAAGTGATAGAACCACCCACTGAGCTAATCAACCAACACAGAACTGAAGTACACATAATTTAATCACTGCAAGAGTTAGACTTAATGTCTCTTTAAAGATAAAACTATACTAAATTATAACTCTCATTTATGTTAATCAACGTTGTTTTGTCAAAGAATTAGCCGTTTTAAACAGCGACCGCCTCTCATATGTGGATGAGTCAGTTCAATAATTTAAGGAGCCCTAAATAGAACATAATGTTGTCTTTTGAAGCATCATGTTTGAGACAAAATTGCCAGATGGGCTTAAGGGCTTTGCGAAACCAAAACATGCATTACTAGGCACACAGTCAGAGGAACATATGATCACCTCTGTGTCGTCGTTACAGTAGGTGAAACCCACAGGAGATGGAATTTTGTAAAAAAATGAGGACGATACTGGAGGATTCCTGCCTCTAACACTCTATTTATCGAGGAATTATTTATTATGCAGTGCAGCTTAATACATGTTTCCATAATTAATATAATTCATAGATGAGACATGCTGGTGTGTTTGAATTATTCATTTTTTAAAAGAGGGATAAATATTGTATGTGCAATGTTTGAGGAGTCTACATGTGATCCTATATGTCTGTTTAATCCTCCAAATGAATGTGGTTTATAATTAGTTAGTACTTGTGTAAAAGACATTTGCTCATTCCCTAATATTATAAATTAGATTAGATTAGATCAAACTTCAGAAAGTTGTTTTAAGAAAGTTCTTAATTGGTACTTTTCTTTTAACATTTGTCTTAGGATAAAACTTAAGAATCCATTTAATAAATACAATTCTAAAGTTTTTTCTTAGCTTTCTTCTTATCTTTTAGCTTAAGAACAATTTTAAGAACATTTGATATTCTTGAAAGCTTAGTTCTTAAGATTCTTTTCAGTATTTTTCTTAACTTTAAGAACATATTTTACCACAGCCACATAGAAGAGCTAAGCCTCTAATATTTATTTAAACAAAATTGTAATAATAGAAATTTGTTTTTTGTAATTTAAGTTTGCTATCAATATTTTTGGGGATATTATGGGGGTATTATGAGTTATATTATGCAGGCTACATACATACTAACTGACAGTTAGTTACTTACACTGGGCCTTAACACCATGGTTAACTTATAGGTTAAATTGATGGAGGTTATACCTTACATTAAATGTAGATATGCTCTAATAAGTTATTAAGTATTAAAAATGTGTCATTGTTCTTATGAAAATATTGAGGAATTTCACTTAAGATAAATCTTAGGAAAATCTTTTTTTTTTTTCTCTCTCTCTTAAGAATCTTCATAAGAATTATCTTAAAAGTTTTGTGAATCCGGTCCCAGGTCCATTGGGAAATTGAAGTTCCAAAAGTAGCACAACACCAAATACCACAAGAACAAAACAGTACCATATAAAAAACCAAACTTAAAAAAACAGGCTTCCTGTATACCTTGTGGTGAATTATGTCAGTGGTTTATGGAAAAACATTTCAAAGTGGCCTTTTAAATACTTGAAACATCATGAGCTGAGAGGGAGAAAGCACTCACGACAATTTACTAGCATAACGTCGGGAAGCATGGAGGCAGTGAGATCAAAGCAAGGAGGTGCTCTGCCTCTGTGTTACCATTTAGAGCAGGGGTCTCAAACATGCGGCCCGGGGGCCAAATGCAGCCTGTCAAATGTTCCAATGCGGCCCCTGGGATGAATTTGCTAAGTGCAAAAATTCCACAGTCAAGGCTGAAGAGGTGATTTTAGTTGAGGTTCCACATACAGACCAATGTTATCTAGAGTCAAATTATAGCTGAATAACCTAAAAAAAAAAAAAAAGAATGACTCCATACTTTCTTCTCATTTTTATGTGAAAATAATTTCAATTATGCTCATAAATAATGATAATTTAAAATCTCTGTCCTTAATATAGTGCAAAAAAATAACATTAAATTAGGAAAAATATTTACACTCGATAAATATTTCTATGTGAAAAACCTGAATAAATATGAATAACCTGGAATTTATGAAGAAAATTAAGCACAATTTTAACAATTTAGTGTCTTTTGAAGCAGATCTGATCCATAATGCATGTGCGTAAATGATAAATTGATGCATAGTATTGTTAGAATTTCATGTATTTTTCTTGAGATATTTCAGTTTTTTCAGGTTATTCACATCTTCATTGTTGGATCGTTTATCTTAAAGTATTTTCATAAGGTAATGGAGTTTGTTTGCACTAAAACATACGGAAACATTTGTTATTGTCATTTTTTTCAAGGTTATTATTATGCTATTATTTTACTGGTCCGGCCCACTGGAGATCAAATTGGGCTGAATGTGGCCCCTGTTTTAGAGGGAGCTCTGATTTATACATTATTCTTATTACTGGTCTGACCCCTATAGATTGAACTGGTCTGAATAATCATTGAAACAGCACAAACCCCTGTCAGAACTATACAGCCAGTCTGTAGTCAGGAAGGCCACCCTGGTCACAGAGGACCCCTGTTACCCCCCCACACACACACACAAACACACTGCTTCCAGCTTCTGCCATCAGACAAAATATACAAGGTTCTACTGGCCTGGAAAAAAAAATTACAAAAACATATTTCACTCCTACTATAATAACCATCCTAAACACCTGGGAATGAGCACTCTGTTGTTGTTTGTAACTGCTGTTATTTGTTTAAGCTGTTTTTTATTTAGTTTTTTTAATGAAAACTGACAGTCATGTGTGAGACAAACAGGCCCCACATAAGAGACTGACAGACCAGAATACAGTTTGAACAGTTTTATTCCAATAATGTGGATGCTGCACCAGAAAGTAACTAAGTAAAAATACTTTGTTACTGTACTTAAGTAGATTTTTCAGGTATCTGTACTTTACTTGAGTATTTATTTTTCTAGTAAGTTTTAACTTCTACTTCTTACATTTGTTCATAAATATCTGTACTTTATACTCTTTATATTCTCAGAATAGAAACATTACTTTTTCAAGCTAAACAGATTTGACAGTAGGAAAAATAAGTCACTTGAGAAGAAAAATCAGTGGAAGCAAGGAACTGTTACTATATATATTATAATTATATGACTGTTATCTGACAATTTTGACTTTTTATTTCACAATTTTAACATTTTTAACTCACAATTTTGGCCTTTTCTCTAAAAATTATGTATTTTTTAAATCTCATATTTATATATTTTCTTTAATCTCATGATGACTTTTTTATCTCAATTGTGACTTTTTATTTTATTTATTTATTTATTTTTCCTAAATTGTCTGTCTATACCCACACAACTGAGTACAGTGACCCCATCAAAACACATTATCTACACAGTAACTCACTTTTAAATGCTTTATTTTAGATACTTTTGAAATTGTCCTGATTTAACCTGGTTAAATTAGTATTATTGCTTTAATGGCAAAAAAAATGCAGTTTTACTTCTTAGTTTTTTACTTTATTACAATTGTGAAATTTTAATTTTTTTTTTACTTTTACTTCAGTAAAGTGGTTTAATCAGTACTTGTACTATTTTTTTCACACCAGTAGCTGTACTTCTACTTAAGTACAGAATGTGAGTACTTTGACCACCTCTGTGCTGCACTGGGGAAGCTGCTTCAACTGGGAAAGAGATAAATGAAGCATCAACTAGGGAATAGGACAAACACGACGTCAAAAAACAGATCAGGTTCAGAACCAGCAAATCAGCCAAGACAGACAGGGGAAAACTCAGAGACGTTACCGGTGTACAGCTGAGGGTCATAACACGAGGGCAGAATCCAATACGGTGCTGACAGGGGGGAGTCAAACTCAGTGTCAGTGGAGGATTCCAGGTCCAGTAACGTGAAGCAGATTTAGACAAACAAAGCAGACAAGGAAGAGACAACAGACCAGAACCAAAGTACAAAAACAGATCGATAACTAGAGAGACCAAGACGAGAAGTAAACCACTCATTTGCTGCGGTGAGAGAAAACAAATTCGCAATTTGACAGAGAAACAGGAGGAGCTTAAATAGGGAGATAAAGGGGGTGTGTCTGTACCACATAACAAAATAAAAGTCCAGAGACTCACAATGACAGAAATAACAGGAAGACAGACAGAAAACTATAAAACAAGACAATAAAAGTCTGGATTGTTATACAGCCTGTCGCTTGTGACAGACAATAAAGTTCATCTATCTATGTAAAAAAGCTGACGTAAAATATTATATTCCTTTATTATTACCACTAGGGGAAATTCCAGGTTTACAGCAGCAAGATTATAACAGAACACAAGACACACACTTCTTGAAATAAACAAAAAAATTCTATACGGGGAGGATAAGTCACACCCTTCTACTTCCGGTCCAAAAAATTTGAATGGGAGTGAATGGAGCGAGTCAAGCTAAATTCTGATTCTGTTTAACAAGTGCTCTGATATTCACATATGATAGCGGTTAATAACAAATATTTGATGTATCATAGGCAGACCACCTGTTTATGATGGGAAGCAAATGTGACGTTAGGTTTTATGTGGACTTAATAAGAGACTACAATGTGTCGTGTATGTGATGTCACACTCTGCTCAGCTGTGGTGTAGAGTCTGTGGGGACGTCACATGTGCCCCAGGTGTGTAGTCCAAATTAACGGATTTTACTCAGAACTGACTCAGCAGTTGGTTAACAGAAACAGTTGAAACACACATCAATAATTATCATTTATTATGAGGGACAACATGTGTGTGATTAGCATTTTATTTCCCATTTAATACCATTCATTCATTTTCCGACCCATGAGCCTCCCAGAAAAGGCTTAAGTTCCCCATACAATACAGTTTTCTTTTTGCCCCACCCCCCAATGGGGAGAGTGGTATTGTTTTTTTGTCTGTTGGATTGTGAGCAGCTTTACACAAAAACTACTGAATAAATTTCCAGGGAATTTTCAGTAAAGGTGTGAGGTAATCCAGAATATATTCCATAAAATTTTGGTGAATATAGGTCAAAGGTCACAGTCACCAAAAATGTGTTTTCACGACAATAAGAGATAGGGCAAATCAGGTAAAATGTGTGTATGTGTGTGTGTGGTAGGGGGGGGCTTATAATAAAAAAAAAAAAAAAAAAAAAAATGTTCCTCTCGCCCCACGTGGGCGGTGTCTCCTTCAGACTCGGGTCCTCTACCAGAGGCCTGGGAGCCTGAGGGTTCTGCGCAGGATCTTAGCTGTTCCTAGCAATGCGCTCTTTTGTACAGAGATCTCTGATGTTGTTCCTGGTATCTGCTGGAGCCATTCTCCCAGCTTGGGGGTCACTGCCCCTAATGCTCCGATCACTACTGGTACCACCGTTGCCTTCACACTCCACATTTTCTCTAACTCCTCTTTCAGCCCTTGGTATTTCTCAAGCTTCTCATGTTCTTTCTTTCTGATGTTGCTATCACTGGGGACTGCTACATCTATCACCACCACTGTCTTCTCATGTTTATCCACCACCACTATGTCAGGCTGATTGGCCATCACCATCTTGTCAGTCTGGATCTGGAAGTCCCACAGGATCTTGGCCTGTTTGTTCTCTGTCACCTTTGGGGGGTTCTCCCATCTTGACCCTGGGACCTCCAGTCCATACTCTTTACAGATGTTCCTGTACAGTATGCCCGCTACCTGGTTATGAATAAATTATAAATTGGCTAATATATATATATATATATATATATATATATATATATATATATATATTAATATAAATGATTGCACTATTTTGGATGTTTTATTCCACAGTTTATTGGGAGCAGTTTATTTTATGGATTATGACAACTGAAGGAAGATGATGATTAATATTTTAAAAACTATTTTTGCCTTTTCATAAATTCATCACCCGGGCCAGACTGGACTATTTAGTTGGCTGGGTTTGTTCCCCAGGTTGCATGTTTGACACCTATGTACTAGAAGTTTAATTTACACAAACAAAAGGTTGTATGTGCATGTAGGGTTTTTTTGTAACCATTACCCCCACATGGAACCTTCCTGCACTTACACATCCAACACTATAGATAGTTTATTTGTGGCAGAGCTATAGGCTTGTACTAATGCACAGAGGAGTATTTTTGGAGTGATTGATTGGGTTTTTTTGGTTTAAAATAAATTTCCTCAGGGTCCCTAAATCCATTAAAAAACTGCTGTAGTGTCCGTGTGAAATGGTGATATAGTGAGATGCAAAAACTCTGGGCACCGACACATCTAAAGCCTGGCAAATATAAACTAATCACAGAGGCAGGCCCCACAGCTCTATTCTTCATCCTATTACTCATAAACCTCTCAGTTTCCCCTCGCTGTCTGCTTGCCACAGATAATAAGGAAGCCAAACATTTTTCTCTGTGCTTTATGAGTCTCTCCTGTACCCTAAGTAGACGCTGCCTTTCCACTGTCTTCTACTCTGTCCTCCTGAAACTGGTCTGATTTTCTTTGGTGTTGAATTGTTATGTGAATGCATTCATTAGAACAGGGCAACGCTAACAAGCTGTTGCTCAGAGTGTTGACCAAACATGCAAAGCAGATTTTTATTTATTTATTTATTTTTTGCTTGGTTGATTTTTTTCTATGTGCTGATTAATCCATCTCTCATGAGCCCTTAGGGAGATACTTTTTTATTTTAACCCCTAAAAACCCAGTGCTATTTTTGTGCCAATTCCTAAATGAAAAATGGACATGTATTATATCTCTACTTATGAAAGACCCAGTTAATGAAATCTAATTTATTCAATTCAAAAGACTTTATTTATCCCAAAGGACAATTTAAAAAGTCAGTAATGTCAATGTAAGTACAAGTATAAAAGTATAAAGATTAGTAAGTAAAATGACAATTTAAATAAAATTAAAGACATGTTTATAAATGTTTAAATTAAAGTTGAGGGTTATTGGTAGATCTACTACCAATTGTGGGCCCTTTGAAAGCTGAACATTCTGGACCCTTTGGTAAAAAATTCAGTATTCAGTGAAAACAAAGCTGGGCGTTAACTATGATTCACTTATTCAGCCGATCTTACTCAAAATTTTCACAACTGCCTCCCTGTATCCCCTGGACCCCTCCTCTACTCCATGGGCCCCCCACAAATGCTCGGTCACATGAATCCTGTTTTCTGCCACTTATTGGCACCTCAGCTTAAATCAAAACTCAATGTCAAATATCAAACTTGGGGAAAACTGTGACTTTTCTCGACAAAATCAATCATTAACAGATCACAAACCAATTGTCTCCATTCACTGTCATTGACCCAACTTCATGGATTTTACTGGTGTTGAATGTTGTTGATGACAGTTTCAATGGTAATGAATCATGTATTTTCCAATATTTAATTTCATGATCATATATACATTTGTGGAAACTCATAAAATTTGAGAATTATACTGAAAAATATTTTTTTTAAGCACAGATCTCAAATGAGCAGGAAAATGAACATCTCTATCTACTATGGTATTATTGATCCAACTCCATGGGTTTTACTGGTTAACCCTTTGTTGGTCAGCTCAACCATTTGGTAGAGGTAACTTTGAACCCTGATATCTAATCTAAATTTAAGTCCTTTGACACTAACCTTCTTGGGTAGTCAATGATATATTCAGGTCATACTAGTGTACCACCAAGGAAGAACATGGTAACCATGACAACACCTTTGCTATGATCTTTTGTTTTGGACATAAAATTGCAGTCGAGTGAATTTTTTTTTTCATTTTATTAACTTTTACAGAGTCTATTTTACATAAATAATCCTCATCATGTTTCAAAAATACGTTGGTGTTCATGTAATAATTTTTGAAAACATGCTGAACCAAATGATAGAGATGATAGTAAACGGTCATGAAATGCTAATGCTAATCACTAATGATACAAATACAAACAGTTAATACATCTAATTTGAACCAAGTCATAAATTATGTTGGTAAGATTGGTGAAGGAATAATGTTTGAGTTTTAATACTTTAGTTAAATTCAGAGTCAGTCAAACAAAATCTAAAATCTATGTTTTACGTTATAATAGTCTCTGTGAGGTGGAAAAAGCAAAAAAAAAAAAGTATTATGATTTTTGTAATGTGACCAACAATGGGTTAAGAAATGTAGGAAATGAGTGTTTCCATGGTAACAATGAAGCCTCTGAACATCCAAATGGCTCATATTTGAAGACAAAAAAATAGCGTTTAACACCAGTTATTTCCATATATTGAAAGGATTAAAGGACCAACAGGTATTAAACAGTTTAGATCAGTAAATAAATATAGTTTCCAGTGGCTGTTTGAGTCTTTATGGGTAAATTCTACTTTCTACAATCTGAAAGTCAGAGACAACATAGCCTTGGTCACATCTAGTGCTCTAGCGACTGAGAACAACTCTATTATTTGTTCCATGTGCGGGTGGTGTTAAGTGGGAGGTGAGTTAGGCAGTGAGAAACAACAGGGTTTCTGAATGATATTTTGTCCCTGCCAGGGCCATCTGCACTGTTGGAACAGTTCTTCTTTTTAAACAGTCGGATTGCTCACTACATCTGTTTGTGAATTTTCTCACCCTGTTGACACAACACACTGGGTGTTTACTTCTGTCTTTGACCACTTTGAGTTTTACACTTTGAGAGTGACAACATATGAGGTCAATCTGGCCCATCCTCACTAGGGGGCCATGCCTTTGCTTTATGGCATATAGCAGGAGCGTCAGACTCATTTTAGTTCAGGGGCCACATTCAGCCTAGTATGGTATGAAGTGGGCCGCACCAGTAAAATAATATAAATAATAGGATAAAAACATATAAAGTAAATTCCAAAGTTTTCTGTGTTTTTCAGCAAAAAAAGGCCAATTCGACAATAAAAAATGTTTACATCTACAAACTCCACTAATAAGTGCAATGTTAATGATATTACACTTAAGTTTATCACTTATACGTGTGCATCATAACTTAAAGATACCAGTGGATCTACAAATATATACAACATTTAGGAACATTCAGAATATTGGTAAAACTCCACATACATTTGAGGTTATTCACATTTTTGTAACATGTCAGCCTTTTTATTTATTTATTCAATTTCTGCACTTATTTCCTATTTTGGCACTAAAACAAAGAAGAAAATTAGCAGTTTTCATAATATATTTCCCTGCTCCCCAAGGGGAGAGGGGTATTATTTTTGACTCAGTTTGACTTTTTTGTCTATTTGTTGTTGGGTTTTTTTTGTCTGTTTGTTTTTCAGCAGCTTTACGCAAAAACTACTGCACCAATTTCCATGGAATTTTCAGGAAACATGCAACATGGTCCAGAATAGATCCCATTAAATATTGGTGAATGTAGGTCAAAGGTCACAGTCACCAAAAATGTGTTTTTGCAGTGATAAGAGGTAGGGACAATCAGGTAAAATGTGTGCAAGGGGGTGGGGTTTGTTTTGCCTGGCAACAGTTGCTGTTTATTATGATTATGGTCTGGTCTATTTTAGATGGAATTGATGTCAAATGATTTGAACTTCCTTAATTGTTAGAAGATACTAACAATTATCTTCTGTGTAATTTTTGCATTTCACAAATTCATCCCAGAGGCTGGATTGAACCCTATGGTGAGCCAGATTTGTTTGACACCTATGGCATATAGTAAACTATATGGAGAAAAATATTGGGAGACATTATGGCTACACCTCCTATAATGTCCTGTTCCTCCACGTCCTTACCCAAACAAAGGCCCAAACATCTACTGGCAACCAAAACCATCTACTGATCTAAAATATTTACTAACTTTTTATTCATTCATTCTTTCTTTATTTCTTTCTTTCTTTCTTTCTTTCTTTCTTTCTTTCTTTCTTTCTTTCTTTCATTCATTGTCTGAAGTTGTTTTATCCTCACTCAGGACCCACCTACCTATGGACAAAGGCAAGTTTCACCCTGGACATGTTACGAGTTCATTGCAGGTCTAACATATAGAGACAACCACTCTCACATTCACACACTGGGAAACTAAACAAAACATTTGGAAGCAAAGATCATTAAACCGAATTTACAAATACAACACAATTAATTATTTTTGTCCCAGATGTCTGGAAGAAATTAAACACTTGAATTCAATATGTCCCAGTACGTTTGTTTATATATATATATAATGTATGTTACTAGTATTTTTGTAGACAAAAAAGGTCAAAGATCAATATTTCCAGGTGGTTATTGAACCTACCTAAACTGGCTGTGTGATACGACCAAACCTCATGTCCTAATCAGGGTTAGCATTGTCCAGTTATTTTCTATCATCAACAGGTTTATATTTTCACAGTGATGGACAAGTCTGAAGGCTGTCCGTCATTTTGACAGGTCCGAACACTGAGGGTGAGCTCCGATAACTTCAAGTGATTGACATGGAGCATTGTCAATAACAGCCTACACAGTCAGTGTGTTGAACAGTTACAGACTGGAGGTCTTGGAGTGTGGTGATGATCACTGCTGGTCATGGAGCAACACATCCTATTACTGTCAGGACCCTCAGGCTTCAGTTTGTATATACGTAGCAACATTTTTTAACATGTGGCATAGTCTGTCAGAAGCTGTACTGTTGCAGAAGGAACACCTAGTGTGGTGAATTCAATCCAGTCAAGGGAATTTGCATTCACGGTCTTTCCCAGATAAATGATCAGAAGTTGGATAAAGTTCCTCTACTTGAAAATGATCCACTTTTGGAAGAGAGTGCAAGTTCAGTGTATAAAATGAACAAGGCTTGGGGAATTTGTCTATTGGCAGCCATCTTATTGTGTAGATCTGCAAAATAAAATACAATTGGTGGAAATTAATCGGTAATAGTAGATTATGATGGCACTTTTGCATCACTGTTTATTAAAAAGTCCAACACCGTCTCTGATCCTAATGTAGGATATTTCAAACCTTAATAATGTCAATTCAATTCAACTTCATTTATAAACCCATTTAATTCACAAGGCAGACTCGGTGTGCTTAACAGCAGGTACATAACATAGCACTGGCCACATGTCCAGGGTGTACTTTGCCTTCGCCCATCAGTTAGGGTGACCAGATATCCCGAAAAATTTGGGACAGTCCCGAATTCTAAGATGTTTACCCGAATCTGGCTGTACGTGTCCCGAAAAATTTAACTTAGACCACATAATGACTTCTTATCCCCAGGTAAACATTTTAAAACATTTCCCTACTGCCTGACTGCCGCTGAGGCTGCTGCCTGACTGCTGCTGAGGCTGCTTCCATAGCCCTGAATGTCTGTGTTCAGCCCAAGCTACAATGGGTCTATTTTATATCTTTGTCACATTCTAGTTCTATTCGATTGCTACAGTACGAAAAGTGACCGGCACAACACGGTGGAGAACGCAAAAGGGCAAGGGTGAAGCTGACCATATGTCTGAAAGCTCAGCAGCATCAGCAGTCATTAATTGGAACTTCACAACATCTAAATCTGATTTAAATGATGATATGATAAAAAAAAAATTATGATAAATTATATAGCCTAAATAAATAGCCCTAAAACTTATGTTATTTAAGAGTATTTACTTTCCCTATTACACGGCATTGTTTTGTACACGTCATTTTATTATTATTGTTTTATTTTTCTACTTTCCATTTTCAACAATGTTATTTTAATTTGTTTACATTTATAGGGCTATGTTCATTGCCGTGGCAGCATTTGATTAATATTGACATTAGTTCTGATAGATTAATGAAGATTTGAAGACATTTGAAGTACAGCTTCATTATTATCATATTGTGTTATTGTTAAATTTCCCACGTCCCCACATTCAACAATATTAGGTCTATTTCAAAGTAACATTTGTATCACCTGCTTGTATTAATGATATTTGATTAATATTGATTAGCGTAATAGACTATTAAATAGCCTACTTAAATAACATTCATTTGACAAGCTTGGGAGTTCATGTTTTTTATATGTACGTCACTGCAGCGCCAACCCCCCCCCCCCCCCATCCCGAATTTCAGCCAACCTCAGGATATACTGGTTCAGAAATAAAGGAATAAAATGAATAATTGTTTACTTCCCCTCTTCATGGTCTCAAAAAAAAAAAAAAAAAAAAAAAAAAACAGACGGGAGATGTTCTGCTGTTTTGTGTTTGTTCTTTGTCAAAATCGGGGAGGAGCGGCAGTCAGCACTTTTATATGTTGGAGTGCGATCCCTAACTAATGTGACTAAAACTGGCGTGAAATGAAACTGAAACTTTATATACTGTACGTACGTTCAATATCTAACTCCTGGGTTCTCTTTCTCTATTATAGAGCAGATCTTACATGGAATTTTCACAAAATCTAACCTGTATCTACTGGACACACAAATGATGGGCCCCATACATTTTCACATTTAACCCCCCTTCATGGTGCCCTAGTGTATGTTTGAGAATTCTGACACTGATGACAGTTCGGTTCAGGTGAACATTAGTGGCAGTAATGTTCTCTCTCCCTCTCTCTCTCTGTATTTGTCATTTTTATAACCTTTTATAATCTTACATTCCAAGTCTGTTCATGACTAGTCACCTGGTGTCCTCCTTTCCCCACTCCCCCCTGGGGGTAGTGGCGTCTCTCTCAACAGTGTCTGTGTGGGGAGCTATGTCTATTATTTTTTTGCACAACTTTTCGAAGTACAATTAAATTAAAGGAAGGTGAGGTGAGGGTATTGTTTTTGGTTCATTACCCTTCCCTATAAAGGGAAGAGGTGTATTGTCTTTGAGTCAGTTTTTTGTCTCTCTGTTTGTTTGTTTATCAGCAGGTTTACACAAAAACTACTGCACCAATTTCTATAGAATTTTCTAGGAAATTCGCACGGAATCATGGAGTGATGTCACCAGAGGAACATGACAATAAAGGTTAGCAGAGCTGTTGGGTGTGGCTTTGAGGGATAGAGCAAAGTGGAGAACACCCACATAAGCGGGTCGTCGGAATTACATGGCGCTCAGCTCGGTTCACATGCCCTGTTACCAACCCTAGTCTGAATCAGAGATTCACAGATAAAAATAGAAAATGTTTTACCATTACATGTTTCGGCTACACTTGTAGCCTTCTTCAGAAGGGTCACATGATGTTCCTGTGACTGTCTATCTATGCCCCCTGATGTCTGGTCCTCTGCGGAGGACAGCATCCCAGGTGTGGGATAAAGATAATTGGGGTGGCAAATACCACATTATCTTATGTTTTATAAGATTATCCTAGAAGTTTATTATGTGTTAATAATGAGTTTGTCCTGAAAACTGGCCCCGAAACAGGTTGTGACAGATAATTGTAAATATTAAAATTGCTCAATATTTACGACCAAAAACCTTAATATGTGTGGAAAGCCAATGATTCCCAAGTCATGACTGTGAATTGTGATGTAGAAGAGAATGTAGGTGAGTTTATTGACTTCAAACATAAAGTTCAGTAGAAATCATGGTTTTTCCATTAAAGAACAGCATCATTTCTTGCTCTCATATGTCATATTCCATGTTGTGTTTTCTAGTTGTTTCTTCGTCTTCTTCAGTTTTGTTGGATCACGTTTGATCACATTAACTCTCTGTCTCAGAGGACTAGATTATAGATCAGTGGTGGGACAGAATCGTGATGTATGTGGATTATGTGAGCACACCACACACAGGACCGTCAAAATATTCACTGGCTTTATCTTCATGTGTGGGCTCGAGATAAAAAAAAAAAAAATCTCTTCAGATTTAGAAAATCCGTATGTGTGTACCCCACTTTAAGTGTAAGATCCTTCATCTCTCCTCATGGTCCTTGGGGGGTTGGTTTTCTGATCTCATTGGCCTCCCTAATCCACTGGTGGTGTTTGTTGCTTTCTGAGTGGATGACCTTGGCTTCTTCCCAGTCTATAATGTGTCTTTTTTTTCATTTGCAATGATCTGTCATGGCTGGCTGATTTTAGATTCTGTTGTCCTGCTCTGTCTTTAGATTTGTGTGTATGTGTGTGTGTGTGTGTGTGTCTTGCTAATGTCTTTTTCCTACATTCTTTCTTGTGTGCACGTTTTCTTATCCCAAATGCCCTTCCTATTTCTCCGACATTAGTCTCGTTACATGACAGGCACAGTGTTTTGTAAATGACTTAGCAATGCAAAAATATAAATCACACCAAGTGTATTTTTCCTCATTTATTATTAAAATATCACACATAAAATAAGACATAATCATCTTTCCATTGGCAAATTTCTTTGCTTAATTCAAAATGTTTTGCTTAATTCATGCAAAAAAAAATCATCTTAAAGAGGAAAATTGGTCATCTTAAAGAGGAATTCAACATAAATAAAAAACTCTCATATTAACAAGCCCAATGTTTATTGTTTAATGCTTGCAATAAATGTATTTTTTTGGGGAAAAATGCCAATAGAAGAAGTCATATTTTCATGGTAAGATTTCTTGGGAAACGATTTTCAAGATTTATTGACTAAAAATAAGTGTTTATATCTCTGAAATGTTACTCTTTTATTTGAACTGCTTCTTGTTTTTTTTTTTTTAACTAGAAATGAGAAAAATGCATTTGGCAAGATTTACATTATTTCCACTATGTTTTTGTTTCCTATGGGTATTTTGTCTTTTGGATGAAGCAGTAATCATCTCAGCATGGTGTATGGTTTTACTGGGGTGCCTTCTGTGGTAGCCTCAGCAGGAAAAAAATAAAGAAATAAAAGATGCAACTTTGAAAGTATTAAACTCAACATGTTCACTGGAACAAATCTAAATCTTACAAGTGTATTTTTTTTTCTCATTTCTAGTCAAAGTATCTCATCACTTAAATAAAATAAGACTTCATCACCTGAAGTCTAACTTTGCATTGAGATATAAAAACATATGTGTCGAAAAATCTTACTTCATGCAATGTTACCAAGATAAATTTCACTTGTTCCATCGGCAGATGTTTTCCTTATTTCAAGCAAAAATATCTTGCATTCATTTTTTTTCATTTAAACTTATTTTTACAGGGGTAAATTCAAAACAAATGCTAAATAAAAGTCCCTCTAATTCTTCCAGACATTTGGACCTATTGTACATAGAACACATAACAAAACATAAAGTCTGTCTTCTATTAGTGGTACAAAGTTTACTGAATTAAACAAACCATTTAGCTGATGAGCTCAGCTCTAGAGAGGTTTGGTATAGTTTAGTGGTCCAGCTTAGTCCAGGACACCTTCTGCTCCATGGCTCACCCTGCTGGGTAATAATACTATTCACTCCGCTGCTCCTCTGCCCTTGCCATCTGGGGATTTAATGAGTCCAGATCAGCCTCAGTGATGCCAACCAATTGAAGAGCTCACACCCTGTCCCCATGGTTACATAGACCCCAGCATGACTCAGTAGCTCCATCGATGCAGGAATCTTCCTCTACATGATGTGGTGGAGCGAGGACTTGTGTGATCTGTGTACTATTAGACTCACATACACGTAATCACCCAGTGTGTAATCCATGTGCGTATCGCTGGCCTCATAACAGAGTCCTCCAGCCAGGTGATTCTGACCATTAGCCTGGCTCTACAGCTGGAGATGAGTCCCCGGGTGCCGCCCATGGCTTCCCACTGATCCTTACTGGTGCCCCAATGGCATCAAGGATGGGTTGAATGCAGAGGACAGATTCTGTTGTATAGTGTATAATGACAATTAAAGTGCTTTAAAAAGAAGGAAAAAAAAACTGTCTGACTAATCACCAATTGGATACTTTGGATTGAAGTGTTTCTTTTCTAACAGGAGTCTGGGATACAAAATAAAAATGATAAGTAGAAAAGTACTTTTAGAGAACGCAGACTCCGCCAAGGTAGATCATCCTTCACCTCCACTTTCATTTTTTTTTTTTTTTTGCTGTGAGGCACAGGTGCTAACCACTGCACCACCATGTCACCTGTCATAAGATATACTTAAATTAAAAATATTACTACAAATACAAAAAAAAAAAACCCAGTGCTTTGCGATTGTTGGAATTTTATTTTGAAAAGTTATCGTCATTCTGTCTTCCACATTGATGAACGGTTTGGTATGACTGTTTAGTCATGTCTCATGAAACAACCATAAATGGTTTTTTCGGGGTGGCCAGTAACTGAAGGGTTGGTGGTTCGAATCCTGCTCTGTCCTAGTCCTTGGGCAAGACACTTCACCCTCCTTCACACTGGTGTATGAATGTTTGGTGGTGGTCAGAGGGCCCGTAGGCGTAAAATGGCAACTGTGGCTATGTACGTAGTTTACCACCACCAGAGGGAGCATGTTAGAGAGTGAATGAATAATGGGTCACTAATGTGAAGCGCTTTGAGTGGCCAAAAGAGGACTATATAAATCCAATCCATTATTATTATTATTATTATTATTATTATTAACTCAAGTGTTACCCATTATCTTTACTAAACATCTTTATTCAGCAAGCTTTTCTTGTTTGTTTTTTTACACATTGTTGGTCATTCAATTCCAAAAAATATTTCTATCTGGACAAGTTTGATTTTCTCAAAATCATGGATAACATATGGAGCAGAAGAGCCAGTGCATTTTGAAGCCTGTTTACAGCTCTAACTCTGGTTCAACTACTTTTATTCGCAGTATGTGGCAAAAAGATCAATACTGTATGTTGCTCATGTTGTGCCCCGCAGTGCTTAAAGTTGTGTCATTTTGACGTAGCGTAGCAGCCCAAGCTCCTGACTCAGAATGCATTGATGGTGGTGAAATCCTCCCTATGATCGAGGACTTTAAAGCGGCAGAGTTCTCCCAAAAGGCCTGAGTGGGACTGTCAAAGCACTCTGAGGCACTTCTTCAGGCTTGGAGAGCCAACAGGGATTTCAAGCTCTATGCATTTAGTTACAGAAAAGAAGCACAATACAGACCAGGACACCCCTGCTGTTCTGGTCCATGCTTCTTATGTAATGCCAGAAACTGGTTTCATTACATTTCGTGCCATTCATTTCATGTAAGGAGTCAATGATTCATAAGACCTTACAGAAATATCAAAGCAGTTCAAACTGTTACAGACATTCAACAGTAGAACCACGGCCATTTTAGAATCTGGTGTTGCCTGAACTATTGGTAAATGCTGGGTGCAATTTCCCCGGGGGGTTTGGAGGGGATCATCCCGCCCTCTGGTTTTGGATGTCACCTGTTGGTCTATGAGTCTTACTGATGGTGTGAACACAAAAGGCCTGAAAAAGGAAGTTTATTTGCTCAGGAATGGGAATAAAACAGGGTCAGTTTTTAAACACTGATTTTGCCGCCTGCATGCAGGCAGGGTCGGTGATCTGGAAATCCTTCCTATCTGTACAGATATCCTACTGTGCTTCACTGTGCATGTGCAGAACACAACACAACATGATTGTGGTGCACTGAGGACAGTCCGCTGGGTCGACAGTCACAGCGGGGGCCGTGGAGGGACAGGGCCGGGAAACAGTGCTGTAAAGCTCACCGCCGGAGCTGATCTCTTTCTGTCCAACCCACTTCAGCCCGTGCACACCGCCACTGGTGTGCAGGGGCTGAAGTGTGGCCCGGGCGCACGCAGGCAGCAAAACCAATGATGAAAAACTGCCTCTGTTTTTATTTTCCCCAATTCCCATTCATGAACAAATGAACTGCACAAAAGGACCTGTTCTGAAGTTGGAAATGGGTTTGTTTCTCGTTTCCCATTATTTCCACTTAGTGATTTGAAAACAGAAATGACATAACGACCACATACATGGACCCATGACATCCAATACCTGCCTTTTTCTGTGGAAAGAACCCCCCCCCCACCGTGTTTTTTTTTTGACAAACCGCACCTTGGGTATATGTGTGTGTGTGTCTGTGTGTGTGTGTTGGGGGGGGGTTAAAATGCTCGTATATCACAATTTGTAGAAAACACACACACAAGCTAAGTAACATATTGCCTTGAACAAAATGTTAACTTTGGTGTATTACTTGACATAATAATGTATTATATCCACAAATGGTGTTTTGGGGAAATTATATTTTTGGTTTGCTGTTTATCCTTCATGTGAACTTGAAAAACTTCAAAAATATGATCTTTTTTGTTCATGTCTCTATGAACATACCTCAGATGTGCTTTGCTCAGATGCAGGACAAACACTTAAAAAAACATTTGTCCCCATCACTACTGCTCTTCTTAACTCCATTATGTCACCTGATAATTAGGTATATGAATGGCTGTTGTTACTAATTTATTTATGTGTCTGCCTGTCTGTATAACAAATTGGCCTGCGAGAATGATAAAGTTTACCTTGAAACTTTATCAAACTATTGGTCTGGCTGACTTCATATTATGTGTAAACAAGCGATGCCTTGTAAAACAAACCCCACCCCCCTTGCACACATTTTACCTGATTTTCCCTCTGTTATCATTGCAAAAACACATTTCTGGTGACTGTGACCTTTACCTTTGATCTACATTCACCAAGATTTAATGGGATCCATTCTGGACCATTCCTGAAAATTTCATGGAAATTGGTTCAATAGTTTTTGCGTAAACGTCTTACAATAAAACAGACAGCCAGACTAACCAACAAACAAACCGACTAAAACACAGTAAACCCTCTCCCTTTCGGGGAGGTGGAGTAATGAAAGGCCATGACCTGAGGATGCCTCACGTCATGACATCACTAAGGATTGGGACAATTTGGGGATATACCCCTAGCTGTCACCTCTGATGGCGTAAGTCTAGCTACTTTTTGTGATTTTTTTTTTAATGTGGAAAATAGAATTAATAAAGTTACCAAATTTGGTAGATTAGATAGATAGATAAATTAAGTAGAAAAAAAGGGGGAAATCCAAGAAGTCAATAGTACACAAGAAAGATAGATATAAGAAAAAACACATTAAGGTGAAAGTAACATGTATTTTAGAACATAACAGTGCTAATCCAGACCCCTGTCCACATCCACATTCTCCCTTTGAACATCATTCATTACATTAGTACCATTACTTTTTTTGGTATCTAATGTTGTGGAAACATCTGTTAATTTGATCAGTGTCTATGTATTTTAATTCAAGCTTCAAAGTACAGGTTGTACCAAGGCAACGTTGTCTGCATGAGTGTGGACCAAGGAAAAAGTTGTCCTCCTTTCATAGGGGGAAAAGAAGAAAAAGACAATCATTCATTATGTTCCTTTGCATCAGGTTAATATCAGATGTGCTAGATTGGAATGTGTGGGAGTGAAAAAGCGATAACTCTGAAGAAAGTACCTCTGTGCAACCAGGTGCCCACGTGTCATCCTGACCCACTTAAAGTTTCAAAACACTTCTCATGCAAAGTGAAACAGAGTTCAAACAGTTTTGGATAGGATACGTAATATTATGTAAAATTACCATTACACTAGTAATGGTAATTTTAACCCCTATTACACTAGTAATTACTATTACACTAGTAATGGTAATTTTAAGTTCAGTGGCGGAAGGATCTCGTCTCTGCTTTTTGCGGATGATGTGGTCTTCTTGGCTCCATCAATCAGTGACCTCCCACACTGTAGATTTTGCAGTGTTAATTTGGAGACAATGGGACCAAATACACTCTAGAAGAAGTTAAATAAACTCTCTAAGTGTTGATTTAACACTGCAAAATTTACTGTGCACACTCACTGGAGTGCGGGGTGTTCCAGGCATGCCCAGCTGGGAGGAGCTAAGACACACTGGAGGGATTATATCTCTTGGCTGGCCTGGGAAAGCCTCGGGATTCCCCTGGAGGAGCTGGCTGAGGTAGCTGGGGTGAGTGAAGTCTGGGCTAGTTTGCTGGGGCTGCTGCCCCCGCGACCCTGGACACGGATAAGTGGGAGATGACGACGACCATTACACTAACAAAGCAGGTCCACTCACTGTTCTTACAGAACCTGTAGACCACATTGGACCTGAGATTGGTGACTCACTGGAACTGTTGCTGTCACTGTTTTGTAATGTATGTAGAAATAACCAAAAATAGTCACTTGCCCAATAAAGGGTTAAGGAGTCTGGCATAATTGAAGAAAGCTATATATTTTGCACGGCTCCATAACGGTAAACTGATGAACATATTCAAAATACAGCAAATCCTTGCTCTTTTTTTTGCTGTTGGCCTTGTCCACAGGAGTGACTGTGATGAGGGACAGATAGACTAATGCACTGAGCAGGGATAAGAACCTGATTAAACCTCTTCAGACAACTCTGAGATCTCTGTAGATGACTAATCATAACCATGGCAAAGTATATTATAGTGTGTGTCAATACACTGCTCTACAATATTTTTTAGAAAGTATCTTCTTCAGACAGAACAATATTCCTTTGGACTAAAACTAATTCTCTTATTAATTCTAACATTTTCACATTTTGATCCAACACTTACCCCGGGAAACTTGAGCCAACCATCATTTAAGACTTGAGGGGGTTTTTTTTATTTTATTTTATTCATTTATTTTTTCTAAATCTAAAAATATGTTATTAGTTTTATTCCGTAAATATTTTACTTATTGTTCAGTGATATCAACCATGATATTAGGTCTTTTATAAATCCACACAATTAAAAATAAATCAATAAATAAATACCCTTCCCTTCAATTGGACAAAGTTTGCTTTAAAAGTCAAGAAATGCCATCATAGTGTTCATGTACAGTTGGAAAAAATGAACACGACATTTTTCATTTAGCAAAAGCAGTGGTGTAGTGGTTCTTGGAGAAGTGGGTATACATTACATTTTTGCCTTCTTATTTTTCATTTTTTTAAATAGTCCAGAAAAACACCATTTTAGAAACCGTGACATACAGACACATCGTTTACCCCAAATCCATTAGTACTATTTGCTCACTATTATAAAATTATTAACATGTCAGATGAAAATAAAATAAAACAAATAATTGCAGGGATAAAAGTTAAAGAAGCAAAAAATATAAATAAGGACACAATAAATAAACAAATATTTATGTATGTATTTTTTGTGTTTTTCTACATGGCGGGGTTGGTCCTACATACAGGTCAGGGGATTTAGAAGTGGGTTTACCCAATGCAGACTGAAAAAAAAGTAGGTATACTCCATGGATTACCTGGATAGTAAAAAATAATTAAAAAACATATCTTAATCTTCATGGTCATATTCAGTGTAATATTTTGCCTGGAGCTTTGTTGTGCCTGGCTTTGTTGATTAATGTTTTAAATAGCACAAGCTTTTACAATATACAAGAAAGTGCTGGTGCCAAAACAACTAAATAAATAAATAAAATCCATAAACAGAGGAGAAGTTTGACAGGCCTTTAATCAAATTATGGGACCATCTGGCACACGCCTATTAATTTTATCTGCTGATGCTACCATTCATTTAGGTAAACATGGATTTTATTAGCTACCATTCATCAGATATTACAGCCAAACTTGGACCATTTTTCAGTCCCATCCATGGCATTGCTTTTTCCAGAGAAAGTGACAGGAGAAACACATATTTTATTTGTAGCAAGACCACTCCGTCAAAGAAAATGCTTTCAATATTTTAATTTGTACAAACTGATAAGTTATCTATTGTGGCACTTAACTCATAAACAGCCACCGGTGATTAAATCCATCTACTGATCTGAACTGTTTAATACCTATTGATCCACTAAATTTATCAATAGAAGTACATAATTGAAGCTTAATGCAAGTTTTCATCTTTAAATTGTAATCAGATACGACCTATTTAGATGTTCGAAGGCTCCATAGTTACCATGGGAACACCATTGTCTTCTAAAGCACAAGCATTGGATTAATGACAGTGGCTGGAGAAACTTGTTTTTACATTCTGTTACTGATATAATATAATAACATTTGAACTCACTCTAAGTTTTCATGAACATCTATATTAAGGGTGTCCAAACCTGATCCTTAAAGGCCGCCATCCTGTATGTTTGAAATGTTTCCCTCTTCCAGCACAACTGCTTCAATTAATGATCAGCTCGTCGTTAAGATCTATAGAAGTCTGATAATAATATAATGGCTTCCAGATGTGATGGAAGAGAGAAAGATCTGAAACATGTAGGATACCTGCCCTCAAAGACTGTTGTTGAACGCCTCTGATCAGAAAATTAAATATGGGAAAAAATACATGATTACCAACAAATAGTGGAGTTATAATTTTGAATCTGTTTGTTCGTCTGTGTGCAACAAAACTCAAAACATAATGGACAGATTTGGCTAAAACTTTCAGAAAATGTTGATAGTGGCAATTATTATTATTATATTTTGGTGGAGGTATGGGGGGGCACACATGTGTTTCTTAGCAAGATAACTTCAAAAGTAATGGACTGATTTGGTGCAGATTTTGGTCATTTTGGGGTTCGGAGTGGAGGGGGGGTTATCTGTCTTGGTGGAGTTTAGGCTCTCTAAGTACTTTTCTAGTTTACACTGAAAAATACAACATACAGAGGAAAATATTATACATGGTATTAAATAATTTAATAATGGTTAAATACAGAGAAAAGTTAATTTGGGAACGGCCACAGAAGTTGCACTGGGAGGCGATTGCTTTGTGAAAGCCATGGAAGCTGAACTTTCCCTGACATTTCAGGTAATGAATGTGCAGAATTGTATTGTTACATTTACAAGAAAGTTACAAATTACATTTACGTAAAAATTGGGCAAGCATGCACATCATTTTATGGTTATGTCATTGTGATCAAAGGTTTATTGTTTGATTTCCAACGCCAATTCCTTGAGACCTTCTCATATCAATTAAGACTTCAGTACTCCATGTCCTGTAAGTGTTTTATTTTTGTGAGTCTTATCTTCTTCTGTCATTGTTAGTGTCACCAGTGTTGTCCTGTCTATGCGACCTATGAGCCATTATTATTCTCTAGTTTTCTGGTCTTGACTGTATTTTTCTACTTCTTGGTTTTTGCTTGTCCCCTGTCTGTCTGTTCTGTGGATGTAATCTGTGTATGACCTTCTGCCTGGATTGTGGACCTAGATTCTGCCTTGCTCCTGTGTTGGCAAAATTACAATAATACCAGATATAAATGTTAATGAAATATTTTATATCTTTTAATGTATGATGGTCAGGATGTCACAGCCCACATAGTCTTCTGTTGTGACTCAGAGGACAGCAGAGGACTGTTGTCTTCTCGGTCACCTGACATGATGTTGCCTCATGCAAGGAGGATGATCGTATGGAACAAAAGACCTAGTGTGGGGGAAGGACTCCCTTCTCAGGCTGTAACATGCTCAGACCAGACAGACTTCTGACAGAAGACTAGAAATTTCTGACAGTTTGTAACTTTAAAATAATCTCAAGACAAATAACTTTCTGTAATACTGATTTCAACTAATTGTAAACTATATATGTGATATTAAAATTAATCAAAAGACAACAGAGAGACTCAAAGTAAGGTTATTACTTATTAATTCGCTTGTGACCATAAAATATGTTTTATTCATTTTTTCCTTTGACACCCTATTTGGAAAAGATCCTCTCTCCGCTCTCTGGACCAACCTGTTTCTGTCTTACGTTAACTGTGTTTTTAATTCTGACTGTTCTGATTACCCGGTTCTGAAATTTGCCTGTCTGACTCTGCCTCTCATCTTAGTGGCTGTTTAAGCTGCTGCCATTAACCCCCAGACGGATGCCCCCAGAAGGAGTAATTTATTTCTCTCTATTAATTGTGATCAATAAACCTGTTAAACCTTATTCTAAGTCTGGGAGTCTGCATTTGGGTTCCTTCATGTTCCTGAGCCATGACATCAATGTTCTACACAGTATTGTCAGACATACAGCAGATCAGAGGTCTTCAACCCTGGTCCTCAAGGCCCACTGTCCTACATGTTTTACATGTCACCCTGCTCCAACACACCTTATTCAAATCAATGGGTCATTATCAGGCTTCAGCAGAGCTTGATAACGAGCTGATCATTTGAATCAGGTGTGTTGGAGCAGGGTGACATCTAAAACATGCAGGACAGTGGGCCCTGAGGACCAGGGTTGAAGACCTCTGCCATACTGTAGGTGGTAAGAAGTAACTTTACTTACAGTCAAAGCCCCACCTCTGAATGATGTAGTTCATAGATCTTCAACCCTGGTCGTCAGGGCCCACTGTCCTGCATGTTTCCAACACACCTGATTCCAATGATCAGCTCATTATCAAGCTCTGCTTAAGCCTGATAATGACCCACAGATTTGAATCAGGTGTGTGACATCTAAAACATGCAGGACAGTGGGCCCTGTGGACCAGAGTTGAAGATCTCTGATCTGGTTCGATAAACCTAGACTAAAGACCAGCACATTTGTAAAGGGTGAGCTCACCCTAAAGGAAGTAAATGTGACATTTATGTGATGTTCAGGACTGTCTTTGTGTTAAGTCCATCTAATTTGTGACCAGAATAAACTGTCAACTTGGAGCTCATACCGATGTGGATATTAGTGGAACAGAGGTTGAATATGACAATATCCTGATTGTATCAGCTGAAGAGAAAAATGATCAAATAGTCATGCACCTGTAAATGTGTGTTACTGTGGTTTTATTGCATAGAAAAGCATAACAGCCTCAAGTAAATGTTCCTCTTCTTTTTAATTGCTTTGCTATAATACGACAAGTTTTATGATGGAATCATGAGCTGACACTGATTTATACATACAGATAGTCTACACTGCTTTATTAAATTCTATTTAAAGGGAGAGTTTATCTAAATAGAGTACAAATGTGAGAGGAGAATAACTAACTTGTGATGTACAGTATTAGATTATTATTGTTAGCAGTAGTATTATCCAAAGTGTGATGCACAGTCAAGGAGGAACTAATTAATATTTTTTTCTGGGTTTGTATTAAATGACTCCATACAGATAAGAGTGACTTCCCAGTTGTGTCTTTGTCCAAGCAGACTTTGTCAACACAATTTAATCACTTCTTCATTGGTCACACTGAGGGCTTGTTTATTGATGTTCCTCATTTCATGTCCCTTTGATTCTGTTTTTCACTTAGAATTGCCAGTTATGCCCCGCAGTCGCAAATAACTAATGAGGAGCTTTGTTTGCGCCTGCTGCTTTCTTCAACACCCCATCACTGCCTCATACACTTGCTCCTCTCGGCTTCCCTTAGTTCACATAATGTGCCCTTCAGGAGACCCTAAAAATGTGCTGCACAATCTTGTGCTAAGGTGATATTTTCTGTCTGCGCCTCATCCCAGCTGAGACAGTAATTAACTTGCACTGATTGAGCCATCAAGCCACTCGATGTGAGCTCTTGCTCATTTAAATCCCACAGATGAATCAACGTGAAATACAAGACATACTGCTGTTAGGCTGATGATGTCTGTGTTGTCTCCTTTTTTTACCTCTTTTGACTTATATTATGCCTCTATGTAAGATCCATTTCAATACATTCATGAACATTTCAGAAGCGAACACCAACACATGAAGCTCAGTCACACAAACGCCCACTCACACAATCCACAGTTTAATCCAGAGAGCTTTATTAGTAATAATTCTGAGTTATCTTTCTAAACCCTCATAGGGCCTGGCTCAGTGTGAGGCATGCCATACCACACATTGGCCTCCCTATTGGGCCAGATTATTACAGCTAAAAAAAAAAAAAAAAAAAAAACTCTTCAAAGGACTCTGCATTGCTGATACAACCCACACTAGCTAATTTGCAGCCATAGGGTTGGTCTGGGTCAGATGGGGATTGTTTCTGGGCCAGTTGTGTTGAGAAAGTAAGTGGTGTTTTATTGGCCTGCTGGGACCTCATGAGCAGATTTAGACGTACAGGATGATTTCAAGGCTGCATTCTCACTGACATGTTTTATAATAAATCCAGTCCCCACCTCTTCATGCGTATTAATAAAGTTACAGATATAGCGTTCTGGTAAAAGTGTAATATGCCTGGAAAATGTACTATTAGACCAATGTACACACCATCACCCAGTGTGTATTCCATGTGCATATCATTAGGCTCATAGCATAATTGCCTAATTCATGCACAAATGGACTAAAGTATTGGAACATAGATTTCAGGTATTTCTTTTCTAGCCTGTAGTGATGTTCAATTCCACTGATTTTTCTTTCCAATCCGATGCCCAGTAAAATTCAGGATGCTGTCAGAAATACTGATACATACATTTGATGTGACTACCCTTAATATGTCTCTTACATTTTTTTTTAGAAAATGAGTTTTTCAGATCATAGCATCCTTTAAAGGACAATGCAAAATTTTTGTAAGTGGGGCCTTGATTATGATGCAACTTTTTAAAAATTTTGATTCCTCTGGAAAAAGTTTGGTTGCACAAATATCCACAAAATGGAATATAATCAGCAGGGCACAGACTTGCAGACACTAAATCAGTTATTTTTTTCAAATCAGTTAATATTTCCATTGTAATACAGTACTGCTGTTGCAGTCCCATTTCAACTTCGAAACACGTGGGATGAGCTAAAATAAATAAATAAATAATGTAACTCGAGACACACAAGTGACATCATCTCTGCACGCGCTGAGTCAAGTAGTAAACAAGCAACAGTCGAATGAAAGAATGGGCGTCCACAGAAATTATGCCACTTGTGTGCCTCTGGTTACATTATTTATTTATTTTAGCTCAGCCCACCAGCCCGGGTGTTTTAAAGTTGAAATGGGACTGCAATGGAATTAGCACTACTGTATCATAATGGACATATTAACTCATTTAGTGTCTGTAAGTCTGTGCCCTGCCGATTGTCATTGTACAGTATGCCATTTTGTGGATACCAGCGTAAACCTAATTTCTTCCAGAGGACTCAAAATTGAAAAAAGTAACATACGTGAGTAGAACTATTAAAATTACGTAATTAAGTCCCCACTTGCAAAAAAAAATTGCATTGTCCTTTAAGAATACAGGGCAGAATCATTTGTTTATTTATTTGAAACTGAAGCATATTGAGATAGAAAAAAAATTAGCATATCATCATACAAAATGTGCAAAAATAGCATTTTGAACTCTGAAAAAAGCAAATGAGTACAATTATAAAAACATTTAAATAAATTCTTGCTCTATTATTAAGAATTACAATAAAGATGAAAACCTGCATCTTCATTATTGTTACATGAACATGTTAATGTGAAAATACTGAACATTTAAATAACACAGCATCCAACATTGACACTGTTGTTCCTCATTCACAGGTTTTTGTTCTGGAAAAAAATCATATTTACTGCCTTTGAAAACACTCTGCTACGCTGACACATAACACCCTTACCCAGGTGGAGGAAGAAGTAGTCCCAACAATTGCGTTTCATTTAGACAACATCTCAATAGTTTAGTTACTTTTCCTTCTGTTCCTGTTAAGGACATACCTCACCTTAAATGACTTCATTATCAAAAGTATCTATTTTAAATTGAGAATCAATTTTAGAGCACAACAATCCGGTATCAGTGGCATCGATATTTTAGGGGATCCGAGTCACCACTAGCCTGGGTCTAAGATTGTGACAGATGCAACCACACATGACATTTCTACAACCACATGATCACTTTATTAGTTTTCACATCACATTATAATCCATCGCATTATAATCCATCGCATTATAATCCTGTCACCGGCAGCGAATCTGAAGTAGCATTAGCACCGACAAGAGAAGACGGCGCCACAGTAGCTACAGCACAAACTTGAAAAAAAATGGCAGATCAAACTGGTTCATGTGCTCTCTGTGGAAATAAAGCCTTGTTTTGTTTTTTCCCTGCTTGTTTTCAGAGCAAGCAACAGCACAAAACCTAGCTGGATGCTACTTGGGTAAAGGTAAATACATACACAGCAACAGGGAAGGGGGGAGTGTTCCTTCACCCATTCTGAGCCAATCAGAGATGCCTCATGACCGCGTCATGGACATGTATGAGGAAGTACCGGTAAAATCTGTTGTTCGACCTCAAGTCATTTCTCTACCGTGAAAAAACAGCTGGAAAAAAAGCAATCTGGACTTTTTTTAAAAATAGAACCAACACACAATGTATTCAATAACAATGGAGAACATAGTAATATTAATGAAATAACCATGGAAAAACAGCTTTAAGTTCCATTTGCAACACAGTTACAATTATCTAACATACACAGGTTATTTAATTTTGTTTTTATTTCAATCATACACTGTTGTACAGATGAACATGTGTATGTGGCAGTGACGGTAGTACGACACTGATGTTTCAATACATGCTTAAAAGCCAGAACTCAAAGCTTGCTTTGGTTTGGGAAAAACCACATGACAGCAACTGTTTTGTTGCCTAAATTAAATACCTGACAGAGTCATGGTCCAATCAGCTGATTCACATGGCCGCTCCCTCGATCCAAACACTGTTGAAAAAAATAATGTGCTTGAATGAAAATGTTTGAGTGTTCCCCATCCCATCTAAGTGCCCCCTGCTATAGTTACATAAGCACACCTACCCCATAACCACCTACAAAATAATATAATCATCAATACGTGTTAATAGGTATGTTAATCAATCTCACTGTTTGTAGGCTATGTGTGTGTGTGTGTGTGTGTGTGTGTGTGTGTGTGTGTGCCTTAAAGAATTTTCAAAGATCCTTCAGAACAATGAACCATGAAGCTTTTAATTAAACATACACTCACAAATGCAAACATACTTTTCTTGAATAAATGAATGACTGATTGTTGATAACGGAGCAGTGGAGAACGGGTCAGATAAAATAAGCTAATACTTTGTCCTCCTTGTCGGACATGTTGAGATGAATACGGTTTGTTTTGTTTGACGATTTTGATTGACATGTTAGAAATATAGCTTTCATTAATTATACAAAAGTGTGTGTGCTTCATGTTCACCAACGTGTCTTCCTAATTTGACTACACTTTGTCAGCAGAGGTCACTGTTAAGGAAGATTTTAGTAATTAAATTATTTACAAAACAACTGACTGAAGTAATTCAGTGTTTTACGTAAGCGTCATTTCCCCGTTACTAGCATGGTGACCAGTTAAGGTATTTGTGCTTCGTTATACTGTATTAATTGTATCTGCCGAGGTGGAGGTCTGTGCTCTCTACATGCTTGTCCAGTTTTCTTATGTAGCCCTAATATACTGTCATATAAAGTGACATTTGGCTGCTCTTAATTAAAGGACAAGTTCCATTTTTCCAATTTTTGGACCTTATTTCAGTCATTAAATGTCATTTACTGATCCATTTCAGTTTGGTGTAATTTGGAGTATGTCCAAAGATATTCCATTTGCCAATATTGATATAACAGGAGTGGTCAGGGCATCTCTGCATCCTCCTTTCCAATCCTGCCTCGTCAATATAACACAGTTATCATATTCAAAGTTATCTTCAATCTCAAACTCTGACTCTTATGCCATGTGGCATAACAGAACTTTTGCTAGCAGCACTAAGCCAAATAAATGAATACAAGCGGCGTTAAGTGATGATGTCATCAGTTCAGGGCTCCAGGTAAGGGACAGTTTAATCAACATACAGACTGTGGATGGTTATAACAGAGTATTAATGACTGAAATGGAAATAGCACAACCACATTTAGAACAGACATCTGAGAAACAAACATTTATTGGCTGCATATTAGTGATGCGCGGTTAGGGGGTTTTACAGAAACCCGCCCCGCCCAAACCCAAGACGTGGCTCGGCCCGCCCCGCCCAACCCGCATGATGTCACGTATCGATAAACCCAACCCGCCCGCTATCAAGTATCGATAAACCCAACCCGCCCGCTATCAACCCGCGAGCTTAAATTTGTCTCACATAGTACATTCGCAGCATCTTTACCTTGTGCTTCTAATGTTAAAAGTCATGAAGCATAATTTTTGCCTCCTTTCTAACGTCTCAATATGCACTCCAGCACATAAAATAGATTCCACCCACATCATCACTCTATAAAGCCAACACATACAACGTTTCCGTACAACCTTCGCATCGCCTGTTTTAACCTTCTCCCTGATCAAGTCCGACATTTTCACTCTTATCTCTGAGTGTTCAGGGAGATTTGGCGCTAAAAACAAATAACAAAAAGTTGGGATAAAACAGCATTCAAAACAGGAACTGACGGGCTTGCGCATGCGCGAGCCGAGCACGCACACACACACACACACTTCAGCGGGTATTGATCATCCCTGACCCGCCCCACTCGCATCCGCAATATGTATTAATACTGCGACCCACCCCGCCCGACTTGCGGGTCATAGGAGAATTAAGTGTACGAGCAATTGGAAGGAGAGGAGAGACGAGGATGCTACTGTAGGTTAGCGGGGCTCCTTTCCGTTTCATAACACGGCTGTGGAGACTGCTCCATGCACGCACACACCTCTCTATCCTCCCTCATCGGTCTTAACATGGTCTGTAAAGATATGAAGGCAACCCTTTCCTGTTGATGGCAATGCAAAGGATGTGAAAATAACGTGGCTGTTACCCATTCATTCTGACTGGAGCGTGCCGCCTCTCGTGGAATGAAACTGCCGATGTCAATTGAGTTGTCTTTAATCATCATATTTTTTATATGTCGTTGATTATTCTTACTGAGGTTATTTTAAGTTGAAATATTGTATACCTTCAGTCTATCCATATTGTGCCATTTTTGGGAATGTCGTATGGAAAAATGCGGGTATTGATCGTCCCTGACCCGCCCCGCCCGCATCCGCAATATATATTAAATATAACCCGCCCAACCCGCAATATGTATTAAAAACTGCGACCCAACCCGCCCGCCCCGCGGGTCACCCGGATATCCGCGGGCCAGCGGGTAGCCCGCGCATCATTACTGCATATCAATGACCCAGCCACTCCCATTATATGGATGATATCAGCAATTGCAATATCTTCAGACAAACTCTAAATGAAACAACATGAAATAACATTGGTTTCTTTACTGAGATAAGGTCCAAATCAAAAAATGAGCTTCTCCTTTAACACTAGAATACCCACAGCTTTGACATTTGACTAATTTACGCATAAGACCCAGAGAAGAGTGAAAAGATGATGTGACTTAAAATGAACAACTCAAAAGCCAAGAGGCAGCTAGCTGAGCACTCTATTAGCATCATGTACTATGTAAATATGGCCATTACCTGAAACTGTGTGTGGGGGGAGAGGGTTGAAGGGCATAGCGTGTGGGGAAGGGAGGCACAGTTTAGGGCTGTGAACCCCTAACTTTACACAACTCGCCTATACACTGGTAACAGTGTATAGGTAAGCCTTATCATTTTCACAATACATTTTGGGGAAAGGGCTCAAAACATCTTGAAACACCTCCAGAGATGTGTAGAGGGCCATAAATAATTATCTAGACCACTTTTTAACCAGACTTGAGATAGTCCAAAATGTCGCTTTTTAGAGCCCTTACTATAGCCTTACCATTTGAACAATGAATCTAGGGGAAACGACTCAAGACACAGTGAAACACCTCCAGAAATGTGTAGAGGGCCATGAACAATGAACTAGACCACTTTGTAACCAGATTTGATCATGGTCCAAAATGATCAGTGTTTTTTTTTTTTAAGTAAAGTTCTGAAGTTGAAATTCGATGACTGCAAAGTTTGTTCCTTTTCAAGTTCGTCCTTTTAGAGTTCCTTGTTAGGACACACACACACACACACACACACACACACACACACACACGGCCATACCTGTAGAAGCCTTCTCCAGGAATTAAACCCTGGACTCCTTGAGGAAAGGTTGAGTCTGGAACCACTGGAAAATCTTCAGCACTGAAGGACTTTTTCACTGTTCAGACAGATAAGAAACTCCTCAGGAGGTCAGAGGTCAAAGGGTTCATTTGAAGCTTTACCTTAACAAGTGAGTGAACAGGTGAGTAACAGGGAAATCCTCTAGTGGTTCAGTAGGTTAATCAAGAGATTGGTAACACAGACGTTGTGGGTTCAAACCCAATCTGTACTTAAGTGTTAGATCTTTAATTGAAGGCTTTAAATATGAATGGAAACATGTAGGTGGACGGTAATATTGACCTAGGTCATTTTAAACAGATTTGAGAGAAGGTCCAAAATTTCCCTTTTTGGAGCCGTTATGATAGCGTTACAATTTGAACAATGAATTTTTGGGAAAGGGTTCTAAACACAATGGAACACCTCCAGAAACGTGTAGAGGGCCATGAATAATCATGTAAACCACTTTTTAACCAGACTTGAGAGATGGTCCAAAATTTCTCTTTTTGGAGCCCTTACTATATAGCCTTACCATTTGAACAAAGAATTTTGGGGAAAGGACTTAAAACATCTCGAAACACATCCAGAAATGTGTAGAGGGCCATGAATAATGATCTAGACCACTTTTTACCCAGATTTGAGAGATGGTAAAAAATGTATCTTTTTGGAGCCCTTACTATAAAGCCTTACCATTTGAACGATGAATTTTGGGGAAAGGACTCAAAATATCTTGAAACACCTCCAGAAATGTGTAGAGGGCCATGAATAATGATGTAGAACACTTTTTAACCAGACTTGAGAGATGGTCCAAAATTTCTCTTTTTGGAGCCCTTACTATAGCCTTACCATTTTCACAATAAATCTTGGGGAAATGATTCGAAACACCTTTAAACACCTGCAGAAATGGGTAGAGGGCCAAGAATAATGATCTAGACCACTTTTTAACCAGACTTGAGAGATGGTCCATATTTTCCCTTTTTGGAACCCTTCTATAGCCTTATCATTTGAACAATGAATTTTTGGGAAATTACTCAAAACATCTTGAAACACCTCCAGAAATGTGTAGAGTGCCATAAATAATGATCTTGACAATGTTTTGAACCAGATTTGAGAGATGGTCCAAAATTTCCCTTTTTGGAGCCCTTACTTTTGCCTTACCATTTTCACAATGAATTTTTGGGAAAGGGCTCAAAACACAATGAAAGACCTCCGGAAATTGTAGAGGGCCATAAATAATGATTTTGATTACTTTTTAACCAGACTTGAGATATGGTCAAAAATTTATCTTTTTGGAGCCCTTACAAAAAGGGCTTCCTCAAATTCATTTGAGGAATGAATTTTGGTGAAAGGATTCAAATACCTTGAAATACCTCCATAAAGGTGTAGAGGGCCATAAATAATTATTTAGACCGCTTTTTACCCAGATTTGAGAGGTGGTCCAAAATTTCCCCTTTTAGAGCCCTTATTTATGTTCATTTGAACAATGAATCTTGGGAGAGCGACTCAAGACACAGCGAAACCCCTCGAGAAATGTGTAGAGGGCCATTAACAATGAACTAGACCACTTTGTAACCAGATTTGAACATGGTCCAAAATGATCAGTGTCTTTTTTAAATCAAGAAAGTAAGAAGATCTTAAGTTGAAATTCTACAACTGCAAAGTTTGTTCCTTTGCAAATTTAGAGTTTGTCTTTTCACAAGTTCCTTGTTAGGACACACACACACACGCACATAGTCATACCTGTAGAAGCCTTCTCCAGGAATTAAACCCTGGACTCCTGGAGGTAAAGTTGAGTCTGGAACCACTGGAAAATCTTCAGCACTGGACTATTTCACTCTTCATAAAGAAAAGGAGCTCCTCAGGAGGTCAGAGGTCACAGGGCTCATTTGAAGCTTTACCTTAACAGGTGAGTGAACAGGTGAGGTGGTTCAGTGGGTTAATCAAGAGATTGGGAACACAGAGGTTGTGGATTCAAACCCGGTCTGTACTTAAGTGTTAGATCTTTAATTGAAGGCTTAAAACATGAATGGAAACATGTAGGTGGACTGAAATAATGACCTAGGTCATTTTAACCAGATTTGGGAGATGGTTCAAAATGTCCCTTTTTGGAGCCCTTACTATAGCCTTACCATTTGATTAATTATTTTTGGGAAAATGACTCAAGACACCATGAAACACCTCCAGAAATATGTTGAGGGCCATAAATATTGATATAGACCACGTTTTAACCAGATTTGAAAGACAGTCCAAAATGTCATTTTTTTGAACCAATTGAACACTTAATTTTGGGGAAACGACTCAAGACACCATGAAACACCTCCAGAAACATCTAGAGGGCCATAAATAATGACCTAGACCACTTTTTAAAGTAAAAGTCATCTCAAATACAAAGGCCTCTCATAAAGATCTCTGCCGTCGAAACACTGACAATGGAATCTTCCTAATATAAACCATACACCGATTATACCACATCTCTCAACCATTTAAGACATATGTCTCTGTGTTTCTGGCAAAGGACATATGAGGGGAAGCTTAGGATTCTAGGCATTGTTCGGTGCAACAGCCTGGAATGAAATTAGGAGAGACAGCAGTGAAATGAATCCTGGTTGGTCTCTTGCTCCAGCTAATCAGATAACAACCAAAAGCAGCAGAGCATAGGGGAATTTGTCAGTGGGAAGCTACAATGTTGAGACTCTAGCAGTGAAGAAAAGAGACGAAGCGAATGCGCGGCAAATGTATTTGATTGGGGATGAAAGAGGGGCAGAGTTTCCACAGAAGACCATGAATCTAATTGCTTTTGTTATTGATGCACCAGCAGATGTCAGCAAAGCAAATGCTAACTAGGGCACATGCAACAAAATATCCCTTACATGTATTATAGAATGTACCCTGATCAGTGGATCTCAACTGGTCTAGCTTCAGGACCCACTATCACCCCCAGTGTCAAAGCTGCAACCCAAATTGATAAAAGTTGAATTTCTCAAATGTATTTAGTGAAAAGTTTTTAACATGAAGTAATAAAGAATGCCACAATATGAAAATACATAAGACCTGTTTAAATGACAACTGGAAAACAGGAAATACACCCTTCAACAATAGATGAGGTACAGTTTAACCAAAGCCAAAAAGTGTAGTCAGTGAAACCCTAAAAGAGTATTCATTCATTTCTTCAGGCATTAAAGCTGACATAACAATCAGAACGTTTCAGTAACATCCATTTTTAACACATTTGGTGTTTTCCAGCAAAATGAATTCAATTGATGAAGTGCAACTAGTGTGTCTTAAAGGGGGATATATATTTTACTAAACCCACATTTATTAGGTTTTATTTGTGCATTTGGACCCTGTTAGTTCATGCAAACTGAACCCTCCAAGTGCTGCAAAGCTATCTTTATATTAATTTTAGCAAAAAAATCAAGTAGATTTTTTGTTGCGTTTAACTAGTTATGACATTTGCTCATATAAGGTCAAGACTTCTGATGAACATTTCTCCGAGTATGACATAAATGTTTATCAGCAGCAGCAGCAGTTGTAGTTCATAATGAAAATGTGTCCAAACTTCGAGCTCATTACCTAAAATTTCCATTAGTTGGTTAAATGGGAGAGAGCAGACTGTCAATAACCTAGAGGAAGTGGGGCGTGAAGTGGCTTATTTGCATTTAAAGGGCCAGTGCCAGTTTTATTTGAAAAACCCTGTTGTGAAAAAAAATATGTGTCATAGGATATGTGTCATAGCTGCAAATATGGCAAAAATTTTGACACATTTAGGTGTTTATCCAGCGAAAAAATGGTAACCACTGTAGTCTTTTTCTACACAGAAGAAGAAATGGAAGTAACAAAAATAAATAGGTAACAACAACATATTTATTTTTTCCATGTTATTCATTGCACTGCTAGCCTAGCCACACTGGACGCCCCTAGCATCACTAAATACAATTTTGTACCGTATTAGTCTAGTTATGCTCAATGTAACTTTTGCCTAGATTTCCCTAAAACTGGATGAATAGAGTATAGAGTCAGAGGGCGGGCGTAACAAAGTGATGACAGAGCTCCGACGACTCAGAGAGAAACCACCGGAAATAACCATAGAAGATGAACAACAACGACTGGGTGGTGATTTCCTTTTATCAAAGGTGAGTGAAGAATGTGAGAAAACATCAGCAATATTTAAATTATTTTTCAGAAGCTACAACAGTTGTTAAGATCAATAATACCCAATTTTGTTTAGTCATTCGTAACTTTCTCTGGACTCCTCCATGAACTTTCCAGTGCTCTAACTACATCACCCTAAAGATTACGCTGATTGGTTGTAGTACCGTCCTATTGCATACAAAGGGATTTGAAAGACAACCTTTTAGCCCCGCCTCCCCTGCCTATGAAGCATGACTAGACCCATACTTGAAATGAATGGGGATAAAAATGGCTAGGCTAATACACTGCAATAACAATTATTGAAATTATTTTAGAAATAAATGTTGCCTCTTTGGATTAGAGATTGTAAGAGAATGTAACTACTATTCATTCGTACTTTTTAGCAGTTTTTGAGGGGTTTGTAATTATGTTTTTCTTGGACCTGGAAATCCTGTCCAGCACTAAAAATCATCTTTATGATGTCATTACTCCGAAATATGGTGCAAGGTGGACCTGTGGAATTTAACTAATGAATAATTCAGACCCAAGCAGACCATTTACAGTTTATGTAGACCACAGGGAAATGTTTGAAAATGCATAATTACAGAAGCCTAACTCAAAATAGGGTTACAATCCACTAGTTGAGAATCACTGGGCTAAACTATTGTAGAAAGTACGAAAAGAAAAAAGTTATAGCAAAGTCCTGATGTCAGCCATTTGTAAATGACAGAATGCTGTAGCATCTAGCCTTAGTTCTTCCGTGACCATTTCAACTAAAGTACAAATTCCCAAACATGCTTACATTTGCTGAATCAACTGGAGATTACATTGTCATTTGCATTTTGCTGGAATCTTAAGCTGTAATATTTAGTTTTTTATCTCCTGTGCAGACTGAAATAATTCAGACATATTTTAGTGTTGTCAGAAAGCTTCACTGTCTCTCAGATATGTACAGTCACAGCAGGAGTCTGAAGTCTAACACTGCCTCTGATATCTCAGTCTTCCAGAGGGAGGAGGACAAAAACTCACACTGACAGTTTGCATGTAACAACACCACACATCTGAAATAATACTAAATAAACACATCATTCCAGGGCTGCCACTCCCTAGATACAGAACACATTCAGTGTGTAGGCCTCCACAATCCATAGGGGCGCCAGTGTGTGTAAGATGCAAATGCATTGCAAAGGATAGACGTGCGCACTGCCATAAGTCGTGGCATGTCCGTGTATCCGTACCATAGAGTATGAAGTCAGCCTGAAGCAGCTGCAGGACAGAAAAAAAAGAGACGAGTAATCTGACACCCCATGTGTTTGCGCAATGATTGACAGGACACACCATCTGACCAATCAGCAGTTAAATGCACTGACAGGTTGTTGGATGAGGAGGAGAAATGGTTCTAAATGACAGAAGAAATCTGGAGTAAGAAAAGAAAAGATAGTGCCAATGTCCCTGTGCTCACCCGGACCTCACAGCTGTGATGTCTTGCTATCAACAAATTGGAGTCATTCAATAAATCATTAAATCAGAATTGAAATCTGTTGAGAATTGAGGGAGGAGAAAAGATTTTAGTGCCAGACTGGAAAAATAAACAAAGTTGTAAACAAATTGTTTACAAAGGCAAATTTCAACAAAGTAATAAGTTTTGTGCCCAGTTCTTAGATCTATCTAATGAATGTATCAGAATTGAAATCCATTGAGAATTCAGGGAAGAGAAGCGATTTTAGTGAATTGTGGACAGGGGACAACGACGATGACGACAGATGGACGAAGCGCATCTGAACCTGCTCTATCCTCACTAGGGTCAGGGAGGTCATTGAGGGCCTATCCCTGCTACAACGGGCGAGGGCGGGGTACACCTTGGACAAGTTCATTGCAGGGCTCCTCAAGATTTTACATCCCATATTTTATTTGAACATATTTATTAGGAAAAGTGTGTCATATTTTAATTATAATTAAATTTATACTGACTCATTACAAATATATTTTATTTGTACTATTTTTCTTTTTTAGCAATTACTAGAAATTCCAGGCGACCCTACATGGGGTCACAACCCCAAGGTTAAAAAAAATGTTAGGTTCACTCTATTTCTTGCATAATTACAGGAGACACAACTGAAGGAACTGATAATTATACTTTTTTATGTTGTTCAGACAAGGTATAGTTTGTAAATGTCACCTCCTTGATAGTTTCAGCTTCTTCAGAAGCATCACCCAATGTGCTGCTGACGTGTCATTTATCACCTGCTCAGCTCAACTGGAACTGATTGGTTCAACTGTGCCTCTCCTGTCTAGGTTGGTCTCTGGAGGAGAGAATAGAGAATTCCAGGGGTGTGACAGAGTACGTCCCCTCATCCCAGGTGATCATCCTGATGGTCTGCTTCCTGATCTATATTACCTCATTAATCCAACATTTGAGTTTAGTGAAAGGATTGGCCTCTTTAAATACATTTCAGGTCATTCTAAATCAGGGATCTGCAACCTTTGTCCTCGAGAGCTGCTATCCTGCATGTTTTAGATGTATCCCTCTTCCAATACACCTGATTCAGCTGAAATGAATAAAAATAAATAAATAAGCCTATCATCAATCTCTGTAGAAGTCTGATAGGTGTGCAGATTAGTGTCCCTCCAGGACCAGGGTTGCAGAGCCCCACAATAAATGAATGGGAAAAGCATACATGTAGATGGACAATGTATGCGTATATAACTGACTTTTATTATGCTTTCTGTATAATTTTAGTGTGGATATATGGCTGTGTTTTTTCCTGAATAGATAAATAAAATAATAATTTAGATTCAGTTATGGGGTAGATTGAAATGGCATCCCACTAATCCTTGCGTGTACAGTTGGATGGGTTAAATTCAGAGGTTAATATTACCTGTGGGGACAATAGAAGTGGACTTTAACAGCCGTGAGTGTTAGGTGATGTGAAAAATGAATGAATCATGGAGGTGATTTAATTCTTTCACATAAAAGATCTATAGCTTTCAATGAAGCCATAGCAAACAACACAGCAGTATTTGCAACCCTAGGGTTACCATGGGAGCAATACAGCTGTTGCAGTGTTACTGGAGAGGCTCAGTTACTTCATTTTTCATGTGATATTGGTTAAAGGAGCACCGGGTTTCCACAAGCACGATAAGACTAAAGCTATTGAGACTACAACCACAATCTGTTACCGTACTGGAAAAGATGCTATATTAGGGATTCAATGCAGATTTCCCCCCTGAAGATAGATTATTTTTTAATAAAGTCTGTTATTAACCATTTATAGGACACTTATCAAAATACTGTGAAATTCAAAGTTTCAACCATAGTGTGTTGTTAGACATCGTCATCTCCCTCCTCTTGCCTTAAACCATCTGAACAACACTTACTAAAAAGTAAAAACATTCATCTTTTATGCTATTGTGTATTTGTGCATGCTGTACCATATTTGTCCACCAGTCACTGCCTAATCATTCTGGCCAGAACAACATGATTACAAGGCTATCGTTTTCCAAAATTACTATTATCTCCCAAAATATTGGTTCTATCAACTTGCCATTTTCGCCAGCCTATTCCCTGATCAAAAATAAAGAAGTATGTCAAACTGCAGGAGGCAGCACTTTACGGATGTTGTGTGAATTCTTGGACACACACACATAGACAGGGAACACATGACTTTGATAACACTGATAAATCAAACGACTGGGTTCACCATCATTGCTTTGGCTACATTTATACAGAGATGATCAGAAGAAAAGACACAAAACTAGCATCTTGTATGAACCTTTTTAGCCGCATTTACACAAGTATTATCATTAAAAAATCTCTGTGCATACGGGGGATGCAAGAGTGTGTGGCATTCGATTGGATATGGATGCCAGGTTGCTAGAAGGTGCTGTTATAGAACGCTGCCTTGTCGACGCTGATGAGGCTTCATAAACCAGATGGACCCAAAAGTAAGACTCAGGAACAGAAATATGTCTTTAAAGGTTTGATTATAAAAAAAAAAGATTCTTAGAAGCCTGGGTTGCTGAACAAGGAACCGTCAGGTAACACACAGTCAGGCCAGCAACTGAGGGGCAAGGCAAAAGGGTGGTCAAAAAACAGGCGAGAGACAAAGCCAGAAATCCACAAAAAGCAGACAATCCAAAATTTTTTAGCAGTGTACAGGTGTGGGTCAAAACCACGGTCAGAATCCAAAACAGGACAGATGAGGATAAGGCAAACTCTTTATCCAGAAACAGGCACAGGGTCAGGTAATAGATGGCAACAATCAGACAAAAAAACAGACAGGGGATAGACAGCAAACAACAACCAGAAAACCAAACCAAGTCATACACAGTGAGGACAAGACCAGAATCAAAACCGCTTATTAGAAAGAAAGAAAGACAAACTCGCACCAGACAAAGACATGGGAGGAGTTTATAGTTTATAGAAGACATAGTGAACATGAACCAACATGACAAAATAAAAGCCCAGACACTAACAATGACAGAAAAACAGGAAGACAAACAGAAAACTTACAAAACAAGACACTAAGAGTCCAGAATGTAACAGACGCACATGTGCAAATGTGAGCAGGGGGTAATATTTTTGCGATTTCAATCATGAGATGGAAGCGCAGCATTGGATAGTTTTCAAATTTTTTTGCATTTTCAACCTGCAAAAGCTCAATTCTTGTATAAAGGAAAGGCACTTCCGATAAAATATTTTGTAATTTTTATCCACAATTGTCCTTGTGTAAACGGCCCCTTAATCCCATATTGTAGAGAAAAAAATGTCAAGGCACGTATACACTATCATGTGTCAAAAACATGCACCAACGAGCTCATACCGCTCCACCTGTGGCATCTGTTCGTCAGTATTACAACATAACAGCAGTGTTATAATATGACAAAAAAGTGTTGGTTGACAAGTGAATCCCTGAGGGTACAGACTGTCATCAGTCATATGGGCTAATTCATAAAGCTTCTTGTACATTCAGAAAGAGGCAATTATAGATTGTCTATCATAAGGATGAAAACTGAAGGATGTTTTGCATGGCAGCTGTCTCCGGTGTATTGTCAGGTCTATTTGCATCTCCATAAGTCCTTCCAACTGTTTTTAGCCAACGGCTGTCTGTCTCACATCAGCTACACCCTCTATCTTCGTCTTGCCTGACACTTTTCTCCATGTTTTACAGTCGCACTCCCATGTGCACTCATTTTTATTTAATCATTTTCCTGTCTTGGAAAAGCTAACATATTGTTAAAGAGGTCTATGGAGTTTATATATATATATATATATGGTTTTCTTGGAAAATTATAGTTCTGCATGATTTCATTTCCTATTCTATGCTACTGTTGTACCCTGCTCTGGTCTGATTTTATAATGGTGTCATTTTTATTGTAATTTTATTTGATTCCATTTCTTTAGTTGTACTTTTTAAAAACAAAAGTCATCTCTATTTATAAAATTCTCAATTTTATGATAATTACTTTTAAGTATCTAGTTACTGTAAGTGTAATTTGTATATTTCTGCTAGGGTTTGAGTAATGTTATTTATTTGTTCATTTGTTAAAGGAAGAAATTGCTTTAGCATAAATAATAAATGTGATTTTCCTTTAACCTATAAATACCCAGTCCTTTTTTGTCTTGTCCTAAGTAAGTATTTAACCATTCTTAACAACATATGACCATTTATTACATTATCCACTATATTTTGCATATATTCATAGAAGATAAGGTATTTTCAGATGTTTAATTTGCTGTTCATATGGATGTTTAGAAAAGCTCAGATTAAATTCAATGTTTCTTATATTTAAAAAAATTGTAAAAAGTGACTTTTTTTAAAAAAAAAATATTGAATTGGACATAAAAAATAAGTGTTTCCTTCTGCTGTCATTGATCCACGTCCATGGGTTTTATTGGTGAATCAGTCTTGTAGAAGTTGAAGGTGTTTCCATGGTAACTATGGATAGTTTTGGTTACCAATTATCCTTTATGAGTTAAGCAAGGGATAATGTATTCCCCCGGAGTTACTATCAGAAAAAATATTCCCCGATGGGGCTGAACAGCACCCCATGCGCTTCTCCTCCTTGCATTGTCTCACTGCACATGTGTAACCACTGTCGTTTTGGTTGATGAAGGCCGACACTCTTTATATTTGAAAATATATTTATTGTCTCTGTGATACAGCAAAAAAACACACACTGGTCGTTCACATCATTTGGCATAGCTTCATGGAAAATGAGCTAGCACACGTTAGCCTAGCATCTGGGCTATGCTGCTAACCATCGTGAAACAATAAAACACAACTATTTAAATTAATTCAACCCCATGCTACGTACCTAGCACCCACCTGAGCATAACATCACCTCACTTGCATTATTACTTTACTGACAGGTGAAGTTTCTTTCTCCTCTGTGTTCTTGGAGACACTGTTGTCCACAACACTGAATAAAAAAAATTGGGAGGGTAGAAATATATTTGATATTTTTTTAAGTTAACTGTTAGAATTTTTATTTTGTAATTGTAAGTAAAGAAGATTTTCAGACATTTGTTATCATTTGACAGAGGGAAAAAAAGGAAATCAATGCCCGCATAGAAATATCGACAACCTGTATCGGTCATCGGCTAATGGTGATGTAGAAAAAAAAAAAATTGCCAAAAAAATCCATATTCACTGATCAGTGGTTTAAACCCTTGGTTTCTCTCCTCCATTTGCCAAAACTCAGTCTGAGCTATGTGCTGCTGAATATGATGGATGTGAGTGTACAGTTAATCATATTTTCAAAGATTAAATATTGGAAAAGTCCAGATTTTGGTTCCTATAAGCTTATTTATGCCCTAACCTGTTGTGTAAATGTTCTTTCATCCTCCCACTTCCTTATTCCCTCAGTAATGTCATGTATTTTTCATGGTCAACAGATTGCAAAAAGGGTTTCAAATCATTGTCAGGCCTGACCTTTCCATGAAAATTGGATGAACGCCATATATTGTTAGAGTGCATATATTTCACTACATATTTATGTGCGTCCCTATAAGAACGCTCCGTCTCAGCAAACAAAAAATAAAAAAAAAACAACCACCATGATCAGAATGCCACAGTCATTACCCTTCATTTTTCCAGAAATAACGGAGTGAGTTTACAAAAAACCTATTTGCAAAAGGTCAGGCGAGGCAGTCCGACACTTTGCGCTATTTTATTTTCATTAGGTAGTGGCCGCTCCTCTCGCTCCCCTCCCTCCTCTCGCTCCTTGCCCACCCTTTCTTCTGCCGCTATCTCCCAGCCCAGTCTGTCTCCCTTCAGAGCATTTCTCATCAGACAAATCCAGGCTGTCTTGCTTTCCAAAGCAGCCACAGCCAGCAGATATCAGCCTGTCACATCTTATCTCAGTTTTCGCTTTCTTTCCAGGGAGAGAAGACAGAGCTCCAATGGAATCACGGCTCCGTATACTCTCAACTATTAAATAATCATTTTTAGAAGTTCTGGCAACAACTCCTGCTGACCTGTTTGTGATATTTCCTACTGTTTTAGAGTATTTTTTTGCTACTGTTGTAGTCCATAAATTTGTTACAGAGTAGTTGTGGTTTTCTCAGTAGATACCTGTGGGAAACATAACGACCTTATTCAGTCACTACTAAATCAAATACTGATAATGAAAGTTTGTTTTTTAAAATTCTACACGCATCAGGGTCTGATGACAATAATACAAATACATATGTTTAAATGTCAGCTTAACCCATGAAGATCAAACAACTGAATTGTATCCATACTTTTTAGAGTAGAATAGAAGAGAATAGAGAAAACTTTATTTATAACCCAAGGGTAATTTAGTTTCTACATGGTATACACTGTCAAGAAAAACAAAAACAAAAAAAAAACATGTTATTCGTATAAAATACACATGCATGGGTGTGTCATAATAATAAATAAATACATAAAACAGAAACCTTAAACAATATTTAAATTCCCCACTCAGATCTCTGCATTTAGCAGGGGAACAGCAGAAGGAATAAATTATCTTAAATCCCTGTTGGTCTTTCCAAGAGGCTGCTTATAACACCGTCCTGATGGCATTAATACAAATTCTTTATTATTAATTAAGAATATGTTCTTGATTGATGATGCCTTTTGCTTTTTTAAAAACATATCTCTCCCAGACAGAGTTTAAGTCTGTCATTTGTACGCCTATAATTATATTTTTATACGTTTTAGCTAGTTTTGTAACCACACAATACAGTTTCTGTTAGTTATTAGGCAAGGCCTATTGAGTCCACTGTGATCACAAGGGACGCATCCTTTTGAGCTCAAATTTCACTCCCTGAACACGCATGAAAACTCACCAAATTTCACACACATTTTAGAAGTCTGAAAAATTGCGAGTATATATAGTTTCGTAAAAGAAACGTGTCTACAACGCCCCCTTGAAAAGTCAAATATATTGTATTAGGCCCAATCATGCCCAAGTGAAGTTAAAGCTATGAAAATCAGTACATGTTCATTATCTGATGATGAACAAAAAACATTACAGTGGCCACGCCCATAAACCAACAGGAAGTCGGCCATCTTGGATTGAAATGTGAAAAATTCTGAGTTATGATTTTTGCTGTCTTTGTATTTTAACGAACTCCTCAATTGGCCGTTGGGTCCAATGAGCTCAGAATTGATGAACACAATGTAGGCAAGTGGGCAAAAGTTGCATCGTTTTTTGTGCTGCGACATCGCAAAGTTTTCAAAGTTTTCCAGAAAAATTATCATTACATATATTGCTTCAGCTCAGACTTACGAACACCGATTTGGCTGAAATTTGACTCAGGCATCTATCTCCTAGTTTAAGACCTGATCATCAACCAAAATTGAGATTTTTCTCTATAGCGCCCCCTACAAATTCACCTTTACTAAAATGGCTGTAGTTCAGACATACGAACATATATTTGGCTGAAATTTGACTCAGTTGTCAACACACAACATTTCAAATAAGTCACTCTATAGCGCCCCCTACATAATTATATAAAAGTGTGGGTTTCTGGCAGAATATCACATCCTGCTCACGGAACGATGTCCTATCACTGGCGGCTGTTGTTGGCGGCCGTGATGGACGGCGAAGGCCTTTAACAATGCTTGCAGTTTTAATAGTTTTTTCTTCTTAAATGTTGAAAAAAAATAAGTTCGATGTTACTAGCAACAGCTAGCTGATTGGCTAAAGTAGATGATTAAACTACAAAGGCATCTGGTTTACCTATGTTTATGCCCGGGTTACTGCTGGTTTATATATTGTGTTTCTGTCTGGTTTATACTGTATATATTTCTATCTGGTTTCGTGCTGGTTGTTATAATCCACCCCAACCTGACCCAGCTGATCCATGCCTCAGTTATTTATTTGAATAAGATGGCGAGGAAGATGAACGCTGTCAAAAAACTAAAACTAATATTTCAACTAAAGTAAAGCGTTCAGGAAAACAATAACTAATAAAAACTAGTAAATCTAGTCTAGAAACTAATTAAAACTGACTGGATTAGAAAAAAGTCAACACAATCTAAAACTAAACTATAATGAAATATCCAAAACTATTATAACCCTGACCATGAAAAGATAATGAACCATTCTGCATCAGGCCTGATATAAAGTAATGATGTGTGCATACACTATCACCTGTCTTTGTGTAATTTTACCTGGAAAAGGCTCCAGTGTCCCTACAAAGAAAAATAAATAAATGAATGAAGGAGTTATTTGACAACAGTCCACATTTATTGAATAATTATTTTGAGTCTAATGTTCCCATGAGAGAACTTTTATCAGTTTGCAATTAATTAATTTTCATATTTATTACTTTGACAGAGATGTTCAGTTTAGCATTTATCAAGTTACAAATAAAGTCAAATTGTTGATTTATTTAAAATATATATATAAATAATTTTAAAGTGATTAAACTGTCAATTTGCCGTTTGTGTTGTTTGGTATTAATTATAAGAGTTAAAAATCTGTTATTAGTTGACTTGTTGTTAATGTACATTTGTATTCTGAACCTCCATTTAGCAGCTGAGGTGACTTTCATGTTCAATATTGATCTATTTAGCAATATTAATCATTTATTTCATGTCATTCGTATATGTTCAAATGTAGTGTCACAAAGAACTGAAAAGCTTTAGGCCAGTTAGTGCATTTTCTATCATGAGTTTTATTTTCCTTGGTTCTAAATGGTGAATTAATCATAGCATTTCAGTGTTTTGTTTGTTTGTTTGTTTGTTTTCCCCAAAATTACAGTTCACATTATCATTTTTACATGAGCGGTTTGACTTTCTTTTGGTTTGGGGCAGGTTAAGAAAATGTAAAATTACTTGATTTAGCCCAGAAAGGTTGGCAAAAATATGATTAAAAAGTTGACTCATATAGTAATTAATGACTGAAATGGATGGTAAAAAAAAGCACTTTTACTGCGTAAACTTGAAAACTTAGCGGAGTTGGGATAGAACGTCCACTTTCCACAGGCAGAGTCCTATCTTGCATCCACTCCAAATGCTTCTGTTCAACTGAAGAATGGAAAAAAAAAATAAAAAATTGGCAAAAAATTGTCCTTATCATAGATCGAACAAATAAATATTGTTGTAAAACTTACATTTCGTTCAAAAATGTTGAAACTTGAAACTTGTGACACTGTTTCTGGGATAATAGATAATACACTGGGGTAATAAAACCATCACAGTAATAGTTAATTGTATTTTTTAAATACTAGAAACACTGCAGATAATTGTACATATTCACAAAATTATTTTTTTTATTTTGCTTTTTTTTGTTGCTTTACTGCAATGTATTAAAGTCTGTATTAATAGTAAATACTAATTTAAAGAGACTGAAGGATGTGTCTTTAAGTAGTTTTGTCAGATTTTATCAGAGGTGGAAAGTAACTCAGTAAAAGCACTTCATTAATGGACTTAAGTATCTGTACTTTACTTGAGTATTTATTTTTCTGCCAATTTTTTTTTACTTTTACTCTCTACATTTGTTCAAAATTAGTGGAGGAAAGAAACTTTGACTTTTTATCTTATAATTTTGACTTTTTTTACTCATAATTGTGCATTTCTTGTCTCATATTTCGGATTTTTTACTTCACAATTTTCACTTTTCATCTCACAAGGATTTTTAAAATCTCATATTTATGACTTTTTTTCTGTAAATTGTGACTTTTTCTCATCCATACCTTCAAAACTGAGCACAATGACCTGATCAAACGCATTATCTACAAAGTAACTCACTATTAAAGGTTTTATTTTTGGATACTTTTATGATATTGTGTGATTCAGTAAGTATTGTTTCATTTATGGCAAAAATAAATAATAAAAATGCAGTTTTAAGTTGTTGTTTTTTTTGTTTTACTTTATTACAATTAATAAGTTGTACTTTTTTTACTTTTACTAAAGTAAAGAAGTACTTCTACTTTTACCAGAGTATTTTTACACACCAGTAGCTGTACTTCTACTTAAGTACAGAATGTGAGTACTTTTGACACCTCAGTATTTTATTCAAGTAAACCTCAACAAACCACATCATTTCAAAATAAGCGTTCACAGTCCATGTGTGTTTCTAGACTGAACGTGTGTGTGTGTGTGTGTGTGTGCGTGTGTGTGTGCGTGTGTGTGTGCGTGTGTGTGTTTTAAGCAGATCTTGAATTATATCCAAACACAGCATTTAAAGCTTATCCATAAAAATCACACAGTAAATGTAAAGATGCTTGGACATTCAGAAATGGAAATAGGTGGATGGATATTAAAGCCCAGTGAAAGGGTGACAGTTGTTTGAAAAGTAGAAGATATAACCTTGAACAAGTAAGTCTACAAGCCCTCAAGAAAAATAGTCTCCCTATTTATGAATTTCAGGCATTTATCTGATGCACTTAATGGTCGTCTAAAAAATGCAGAAAAAGCCATTAGTTAGTGAAGAACTGTCAAGGTCACAACAGGAGCACTCAACAAACACAAATAATTCATATTTACTGCCCCATGAAACTTGAAATATTTATAAATGATGAATTAAATTACCAAAGTTGCCTTTTACTGTTTAAAGAAAAAATTATCTACAACTAAAAACTCTAAAAAAAAAAAAAAAAAAAAAGACCCAGCGCTATTTTTATGTCAGTTCCCAAAGGAAATTATTTCTATATCTAACATTTCTTAAGTGTTTTACAACCACTTATTTACATCATGCTGTGTATTTTCTACTTTTTCAGTGTAAATCATGTAAGCCAAAGCATGTTTTTGTATAGAACTATTCATACACCAGCACGATTGTTGCAGTTTTTTTCCTGCAACAAATTCACTTGAATAAACTACCTCACCCTTCAATATCTCACTAACCTTCTCCACATAAATATTCCCACCCACACACTCAGGTCATCTTCATACATCCAATTTACCTTCCCACCTGCCCCGCTTGACCACCATGGGGTCCAACCACCCCCCCAAAAATGCAAAATACATAGAAAATTCACACTGTGTCCCACCTTTAAATCTCAACTTCAGGCTAATTTATTCACACAGACGTGTTCAATTCCATAATTTAAATATTATCTGCTGCCATTTTCTATACCTACGTGATATTAATTATGCTTTATTTATTTTAACAACTTTGTATGTTTGCCTTGAGTATTATTATTATCATTATTATTATTATTATTATTATTATTATTAACTGGACATAAACCAACTCTATGGATTTTACTGATGAATCCATGTTTTAGAAGATGACAGTGTTTCCATGGTAACGACAGAGCCTCTGAATGTCCAAATGGGTTATATCTGATGACCATGAAAGGATGACAAGCTGAATTTTACACTAATTATTTACATGCATTGATATAATTAGTGGATAAAAAGGTATTAAACAGTTTTTGTTGGTGATGGGTGTTTATGTCTGTGTGGGTTAAAAATTCATATGTATAGTAGTTGAGGTTGTTCATAGCAGTGCAATTAGACACAATACAAAGTCAGTTTTACCACATTACTACTTTATAGGAAAAATCCACAGTGAATATTTATAATGTCCAAATGGATCATGTCTGATGACCATGGAAATACAACAAAGTGCATTTAACACAAATTAATATGATATAAATATATATTATTACACCCATTTTAAGTGATTAATCACCTTTTAACATAACATTTATTTATTATTTTATTTTTGTTTGCACATGAAAAAACAAAACAGAAGGTAAAGTATAATACATATGAATGAACAGAATATCAAATAAATAACTTATACAGAAAGAATGTGTTGGAGGGGGAACAAAAGCCTCAACAAAATTAAGTGGTAATATTACAAACTTAAACAAGGTTATTCATTCTCTTCTATATGTTGCATTTTTCAATATCAATCATATATTTTTCTATATTTAATTTTCTGATCATGTAGATGTTCATGAAAAATGTATGGCTATTAGAGATATTGATAACTATGTTAAAACAAGTATTTCCATTCACTGTCATTGATTGTTTTTACTGATGAATCAATAGTGTAGAAGATGACAGTGTTTCCATGGTAACTACAGCACCTCTAAACATCCAAATGGGTCATATCTGATATGATGAAAAACTGAAAAACTGAATCTTACCTGAATTATTTCCATGCAGTGATAGGATTAGTAGATGGACAAGTATAAAACAGTTTAGATCAGTAGTTGGTTTTGATCGTTGGTGAATATTTGGAAGTTTAGGGGTTAATGTTTTACAAGGAGAGCTTGAAAAACATTGCCCTTTACTTTAATCAGAAGGTTAATGGAATGGGTCTGTAATCAGAGCTGTGAAGTGGGAAAAAAAAAACGTAGACAGATACTGTAAATCTTCAATATCCCTAAGTCTCATTTGTTTCTGTAAATCTCACTCTTTTAATTAACTGATCTGGAAATGGGAAATAAAAAAAAAAAAGAAGCCATCAGCACTCATTTGAAATCTAAACACACATTTGTCCCTAAAAACTCATCTTTCTTTACTTCCATCCATCCTGTCTTATTTTCTGCCATCATCCCATCTAGTGTCAAACCCACTGTGAGTCACCGTCAGCCCAAACTGGACTCTTTCCAAGTTAATGACAACACAGCTTGAGTTAAGAAATTAATTTCTGTCAGAGTTTAGTGCGTCTGTGGACTCAGATGTGCCCAGGATGTTGAGTTAGATAGAGGAAGCTACTGATTAAATGTTTACAGCCATCTCTCTCTAATTCAAACTTCCTCTGTGTGGCTGATAAGAATTTGATTATCTTACTTTAATTAGCAAATGGATTAAAAGGTATAACGTGCAGATGACAGTTTCTGAGGATTATACTCTAAATCTACAACTGTCGTGTCTAAATACATACTTGATCCTGAGCAGGTTTTACAGATTGAAAAAGAAATAATTCTTTACCTTTATTTCATCAGGAAGTTTAGAAATGTCTTTTGCAATGAACACCTAGCTAAGGTAGCATCCATACAAAGTCTAAACAATATAAAACACATCCATGATAGTAATTATTCAGTCATAATGGCCTCCCAGGAGTCACTTTTCCATTGGATATATGCGCAGAATTTTATCAGTATTTCCTAAATGTAAAAAATAAATAAATACATAAATAAAATAAAAGTGTGTAATGTCTGTTTTTCCATTAAATTACAAATGTAATGATTTATGTATTTATTATCATTAGATGACATGAGAAGCCATTCCATAAACATGGTGATGAATGTAAAGATCAGAGGTGTTAAAAGTACTTAAGTAGAAGTACAGTTACTTATGTGAAAAAAATACTCTGGTACTAATTTAACTCCTGTACTTAAGTAAAAGTAAAAATTTCTCGATTGTAATAACACACAAAAGTTTTTTTTATTTTTTTTGCCATGAACACAATAATACTTATTTAGGCACAAAAAACCTGAAAGGTTACAAAGGGATCAAAATTAAACCCTTTAAAAGTGAGTTACTGTGTAGATAATGTGTTTGATCAGATCACAGTTACTCAGTTTTGTGGAAATGTAGGAAAATAAAAAAAAAGCCACAATTGAGATAAAAAGTCATGAGATTTTAAAAAAAAAAAAAAAAGTTATAAATATGAGGTTCAAAAATGCATAATTTTAAGATAAAATGTTAAAATTGTGAAATTAAAAGTCAAAATTGTGAGTTAATCATCATACAACTATAATATATAAAGTCACAGTCTCTGTCCTCCACAGATTTTTCTTCTGGTGATTATTATTATGATTATTTTTCATACTATCACATCTGTTTAGTTTGAAAAAGTAATGAGTCTATTCTGAGAATGTAAAGAGTATAAAGTACAGATATTTATACAAAAATGTAGAGAGTAAAAGTAAAAAGTTGCCAGAAAAATAAATACTCAAAAGTACAAATATCTAAAAAAAAAAATCTACTTAAGTACAGTAATGAAGTACATTTACTCGATTACTTTCCACCTCTGGTTAAATGTACATGTTAATCCATAAATATGTTTGTTGGGTTTTTTATTGTATTGTTGTGGTATCAACAGCTGGGATTTGTTTTACAGTGTGCTTTAGATGCGACCGTCTTGTTTTGTATTTATCCTTATTTTACTAGTTTCAGCATATTTTGCATTTGTATCTGCAGATTTGTCCAGCACTTAGAGCACTAAACTTGACCTTGGGTGATGCTTGGGTGTACATTTTTTTTCACCCCAAGGTTTTCCTGTCTAGGAGGAGAGTCGACTGTATATGTATAATTAATGGCATGAGTCTATTATGGTCAATGAAGAGTCTCAGGTGAAAACATACGTGCAATTGCAGGTTATACTCACTACTTACAGGCTGTATCATAAAAAGAAAAGAAAAGAAAAGAAAAGAAAAGAAAAGAAAAGAAAAGAAAAGAAAAGAAAAGAAAAGAAAAGAAAAGAAAAGAAAAGAAAAGAAAAGAAAAGAAAAGAAAAGAAAAGAAAAGAAAAGAAAAGAAAAGAAAAGATATTCATTGTCACTGTCACAGGAACAATGAAAATTTGTTTGGCAGCAAAAACAAAAGTGTGTTCAAAGTAGTGCCAAAAAGGACAATAAAAATATCACACAAGTATTGAAAAATGTAATTTACATGAAAGTTCCAAGATAAAAATAAATATGAATACACTATTAAAGTACTAATGTATACAACAAGCTAATTTTATACTACAGAGAGGAAATATATTTAAAAAATCATAATATACTTAGGCAATATAGGCTATATACAGCTGTGTTCATAAGTTTACATACCTTGAATGATCCAAAACATGAGACATGTCCACTTGTCATTAGAACAGCAGCAAAAAGTAAAGGTGAAGGAGTGTCCATCTCTGTTTCCTGACCTCAGTATCATTAAGTCACTTTTGGGGAGATGTCAAACATGCAGTTCATGTAAATAAAAAAAAAAAAAAAATCTGAAATGAACTTAAGGTGTTTTACCAAGAACCCTGGGCAGGTTTATCTGAGAGTAAAGTCTAACATCTGTCATGAGTTGATTTTCCATTGAACCTCAAGTTGCGCAAATATAACTTTCACATAAAAAACGTTATCTAATTATAATTTCGAAAAAAATCTTTTTTTATTAAAAGTTTTTGCAATGGTTTTTCTGGCGTACCACAAATAATAAATGGTCTTATATAACGCTTTTCCACGTTCATGTTGCTCAAAGTGCTCTACATTAGCTTCACATTCACACATTCACACACACACTCATACTAAAGGTAAGATCTTTAGCCCAAGCCCGAGCCGGCCCGAAATTCAGGTCGGGCTGGGGATTCTCTCTCGCTGACTTTTTTTTTTCTCCTCGTCTTTAAGCGAGTGCTCATTGTGTGGCCTCTTATTCTGTGTTCCAGCGTTATTTAGTTTTGTAAATGCATTTATCATGATAATAAAAACATGGTTCGGGCTTTGATGTTTGCGGGCCTGGGTCGGGTCGGGCTGGATTTTTTAGGCCCGATCTTACCTCTAACTCATACACCAGTAGGTTTCTAAGGTCTAAGGTCAGTCCTACTGGGGACCAAAGTCAAGGTTCATACTAGTGTCTTTCAAAGATAAATGTAAAATTAGATTATTTTTAACCAACAGGTGCAGTGTTTGTATATCTGCTTTACAGGTAAACAAAGAAACAGTTGTAAACACTGCACCTGTTGGTTAAAAATAATCTAATTTTACATTTGCACTAGTATGAACCTTTACAAAACATTAACAAATAGGTAACAAATGGTTAATACATAATGAACAACCCATTTATAAATGGGTAATAAATGGTTAATACATAGTCAATTGTGTGTAGGTATTATAAAATGTTACCAACATTTTTATATTATCATCCATATTCTCTGCAGAATAAGTAATAGTAGTAATTACAAATTCTACTGGGGTATGTAAACGTATGAGCACAACTGAACAATGACATATTGAGAACAAATGTGAGGATGGGTATCATTACACTGGGGGTGATGTTTGTTCAGTGTGTGTGTGTGTGTGTGTGTGTGTAAAAACTGTTTGTTCTTTGTTACACCCCAGGCTAGGCGAACTAGGGTATACCACAAAAAGCACTCTCCTCTTTCTCCCAGTTTCCAAACAAGAAAAGTTTGTACAACTATAACCCAATTCAATGATCAATTATTTCCTAACAAAAGGTGTCAGGGAACAACAAACAAATAACAAACATAAAAACTTTCTATTGTACAGAACATTTGTTATCTAGATAAGAAAAAAAAAAAATTTCTCTAAATTTTCCAAACAAAAACAGGAGAAAAGTATGAAAAAAAACCCAAATAATTATTATTATTATTATAATGTATTGGATTTATATAGCGCTTTTTTTGGCCACTCAAAGCACTTCACATTAGTGACCCATTATTCATTCGCTCTCACATACACACTCTGGTGGTGTTAAACTACATATGTAGCCACAGTTGCCCTGGGGCAGACTGACAGAAGCATGATAGCCATTTTGCCATGACCACCACCAAACATTCATACATCAGTGTGACTGACGCTGGAGGCAAGGAGGGTGACGTGCCTTGCCCAGGGACACAACGGACTGACTAGGACAGAGCGGGATTTGAACAACTAATCCTTCAGTTACTGGACGAGCCGCTCTATTGACTGAGCCATGACTGCCCATTTTGCAGATGAAGTTGCCATCATTTAGCGGCCATGATGACCGACTAAAATGTGCATGCGTGCTGCAAATCAGGACCACAGGGGGTAAACACCACCCTTGCTTGGATCTAAAGCTCATTCATTAAAACATTTCTGTTTTTGTAAAGTTACTTTTGGTGATTCCTCCTCTTCTGTATGTTAGCACCCTCTATTGACAGGTCAAAACTGTCAATAGAGGGTGCTTATTGAACTTTAGTCACAAAGATGAAGATGTGTAGAATTGGAAATAACTGCAGGAAAAATCCAGAAATGTCTTGAGGATACCGTATTTTCACGACCACAAGACGCACATAAAAGTCTTAGATTTTCTTCAAAATGTGTGGCGCGCCCTATGGTGCAGTACGCCCTATGTGTTGTTGTAAGGCGGACGTAGTAGAGGACACCATGAGAACGGTAAAGAAGACGCAGCTGAGTTTCCGCGGACAGAAGGCCAGGTGGCCCGAGTTGGAGTAAAGACTCGAGCAGTGGATCACCGAGCAACGCACACCGAACGAGTGGGAGAAGCGTTTTGACGGTCACCATTCGTCTAAAAGCAATAACGCTAGCAGAAGAAATGAACATTGAACATTTCCAAGGAGGTCCGTCTTGGTGCTTTCGTTTCATGAAACGGTGCCATTTTTCAATCCAGACAAAGACTACGGTAGCGCAGCAACTTCCAGCGGATTATAAAGAAAAGCTGGACATCTTCCGGTCCTACTGCAACAAACAGATTTCCGACAAACACATCCAGTCCAGCCACATCACAAACATGGACGAGGTGCCGCTCACTTTTGACATCCCGGTGAGTCAAAAACGCAAACTAGTATGCTTGTTTCAGCGCCCTATGATCAGGTGTGCTGTATGTATGTGTTAAATATAGTAATGGCACAAATAACTGAGACTGCGCCTTTTCATACGGTGCGCCATATGGTTGTGAAAATACGGTAGATACAATCTACAATGACTATTTTATGGATACGTTTATTTTACTGTTTTTCTGCGAATTTCACATCTGACAAATGAAAATGAAACCTCTAAACCATTGTGTCCCGAGCTAGAACATGGACGCTGTAGGTCATAGATGCATGTCTTTCCTCTTTTCAAAGTGAACTCCTTCGCTAATGTGTGCTCTGGGTCCATCTCTGCACTCATGAATTAATCAAATGTTTAGAGAAGGGCAAAACAGTCTAGAGGTGAGAGGAAGGCTAAAGAGCCAAGGTGACTTAAGAGTGGAAAGTGAAGTGTGAGAGTTAAAGGTGATAAGTAATAAACACAGCAGAGTAAAGTGATGTGATAACAGCTGGACCTCACCTGAAAGTGAAGACAATGAAGAAAACACATGTAGAATACGACAGCTTGTCTTTAGTTAGTGACAGTACAATATAATAATGTGATAGGATGGGTGAGAAAACATTCAATGAGTTACAACTTGATCCAGATTTATTGTGTAAATGGTCTGTAAACACTATAGTCTGAACTATAGATTGGCTCATTATTTCTGCATTTGAATCCCATTGTGAACCAATGCAGACACAGACCATATAAAACACATTGGTCATGCACACAATAATAGCCTGGCAACTCCAGGATCTTATTAGAAACTAAATTGACATTTACAGGATTTTCTTTTCCATTAAGGCTGAGATGTAGTACCTAAACTAAACTGATATCAAATCAGAGCTGACTAAATGACTTTTTCCAGATAGCCTATATAATTTAAATATATATATATATTTTAAATATTACTCTTCTTGATGATATTATTTTTTAATGTTTTGTGTCCAGATATGGCTATTACAATGATTAAAAATTGTGGGTTTTATTGAAAACTTCCTATATACAGTATGTATAGTATAAGGGTCCACAACTCCCCATGCAATCACCTAAGTCTTCCAATTATGGGAAGTGCTTTAGCCCAAATGGCACCTAGAACACTCATACATTTACTAAGTAAGTCATCATATAGTGAAAATAAAATACAAAATGAGAATTAATTCCAAAATATAACACACAGTAAATACTTTTGAATAAAATTGACATTCTCAATTATATTGCCAATCATCTTGTTGAACATTATAAGAACATTTGTATTTTATTCAGAATTTATTTAAGTAATTAAGTAAATTATTTTTGTTGTGTACCTCCCCCCATCACTACCATTTTTTTCCCTTGCCCAGTATATTATATTGTATATTGTGTATATTATCTTATACTGTGCACAGTTACATTTCTTACATTTTTTAAACATTTTTCTTCTCTTGCTGCTGTAAATTATACATTTCTCCACTGAGAAACAGGTCTTATGTTATGGTATGTTATCTTATCTTATCTACAAACAAACAAAACAAAAACAAACCCTGATGAGAGTATAAAATATATAAAAAGTTCACCTGCAATCCTGCACAAATTAGGAAAATATGATCTTAAAATGACTTTTATTATTCATAATTCAACATAACTTTTACATTCAATCGCTCAATGTCCTTAAACATATTGGAATGTCAAATACATTTAATTTAATAACATAATACTTTGTCTTGAAAATATGTTCGTGTATTAAACATGTCAAATATTTCCTTTGTTGCACATTATTTTTTTTATATTTTTTTTTTTGTCATTCTATCAGTTCTTTCATCTCAGTCCTGTTTTAAGAGACACAATCGATTCATAAAAGGAATACTTCAACCTTTTCTCTCACTCGTCAGTTGGAACCTTTTGTTCTATTCTGTATCTTTCATTTAATTTCATTTCAACGTTGACTGGTTTTGAAGGGCGGCGTTATGTGCTTTGGCTTAAACTCTCCCATGCTGTCAGAATGGGTAAGCAGCTTTCTAAATGTGAGAGTAACCCACGGGACTATAGCCACACACAAAATGTCACTACCACGCCAAATAATCCTGGTGCTGAATGGCTTAGTGAGTGTAGTTTAATTAAGGATACGATGCTCTGCGAACAAGGACACAGGCTCTCTTCCAAACAGCTGAAGTTGAAGTGAGGTCTCGAAAAACAGCGATGTAGAAGGGTGAAAAGACACTGCCGGATCAGGGTGGCTTCAAATTGTTTAGTGCAATTATAACACTGACACTGTGGCAAAAGGTGGGCGTTAGAGCCGCACACATCGGTTTGGTCACAGTGGTAAACCGCACTTCATGATGGGAAATAAAACCCCGAGAATGTGCCCGTCAACACATTTTACGCCACATCGTTTCACTAGTTCCAGTTATTTTTTGACACCTTCCCTCTAACCATAATTCTTACTTTGGGCCTGGGCTTCATTTGCAGTGTTGCTTCAAGGCGAGATTGTAATGGAAGGTAATTAACTCTGAACACAAAGTACAGCAGAGGCCAATGAACGGTATTTGTTTGGCATGGTTTTAGTCCTTAAGCATCAAGGACAGCGATTAATCCATAAAGACCTAGTGCTTCTTCTCTGGCAGCGTCCACATTGGTTTCCCTCCAGATTTAACCTTTTTTCAGTGATTTATCACCAGCTATCTTCTGTATTTTGCATTTTTTTTCCCCATTAAAAATCCTGTGTATTAGTAAAAAAAATTATACTTGTATTTCATAATTAAGCATAATTACTACTTAATTAAGATCTATAGCCAATGAGCGGACCTAGTGAGATTAAATTTTCTTTGAGTCTTCTCATTATCTTTTCATTATTTTAATATCACAAATATAATTTATAATCAGTTATAGTATTACAGCTTATTGCAGCATAAGATTACTTTTAAAGGTGTCATTCCATGGTTATTTCATTAATATTACTGTGTTCTCCATTGTTATTAAATACATTGTGTGTTGGTTCTATTTAAAAAAAAAACTTTGTTTCCAGCAGTTTTGTTCACGGTAGAAAAATAAATTGAGGTCGAACAACAGAGTTTACAGGTACTTCCTCGAACACGTCCATGAAGCAGTGACGAGACGTCTCTGATTGGCTCCGAATGCATGAAGGAACACTCCCCCCTCTGCTTTCACACTCTCTGTGTGTTTACCTTTGCCAGAGTAGCATCCAGCTAAATATCATGCCGTTGCTTGTTCTGAAAACATGCAGGAAAAAAAAACACACTTTATTTCCACAGAGAGCACATGAACCAGTCTGATCTGACATTTTTTTCCAGTTTGTGCAGCAGCTACTGTGGCGCCGTCTTCTCTTGTAGATGCTAATGCTAACGCTACTTCAGATTCGCTCCAATGGGTGTCGGCCTTAACCCCACATGGGTGATGCTAAAGTCCATCTGACGTCAGATGGACCGTCTTTTTCTGGGTCCCTCGTTCCTCTCGTTGTTTTCTGTTAATGCAGTATGCAGCCAGTGGAGGTGATGAACCACAGTCAAAGGAAACACGTGTTGGTAACTCAGGGTGACCCATCAGATTCCAAAAGGAGCGTGGAAAAATTGCTTTCATCAGAATGACACCTTTTATTTCACAACTATAATTTAAAATCAGTTATAGTATTAAAGCTTATTTCAGAGATAACATTACTTTTAAAGTTACAGAAGTCTGTCTTTTGTCTGTGTGTCTGAAGGCGCAGTTTTAACACCTTCCGTCGACCCCCCTCCTCCTCCTTCAGGCGTCTGTAGAGTTGGGGGTTGTCAACTGTGTTTTTCCATTCCTTTGTGTTCCTTGACAAGAGTGATTCCTGATGGGCTGAGTGCCCCTGAGCTTATCTCTGTATTCAAATGACTCAGGTCTGACTTTTTGTTACAGCTTTGTCTCAAAACCCAAGAGTCTTACAAACATTAAAACATTTATATCTGATATTATTCTCATTTCTACGACACCTGTATTTTCCTGTATTTAATTTCCTGATCAGGTAGATGTTCATAAAAACTCAGATTAAAGTTGAGCATTATTATGTTAAAAAAAAAAAGACTTTTTATTGCAAATTAACTGAAAAATAAGCATCTCCAGTCCTTAGCCTTCAAGGAAAGTGATTAACCCATAAAGACCCAGTGCTACTTCTACAACATCTCACATATGAATTTTCCTCTGTATTTAACCTTTCTTGATTAATTTATCATAATTTATTATCATGTTATCCCCTTTTGTTTTGCATTTTTAAGTGAATATCATGTATTCTCTTACATTTTATTTCCTGATCAGGTAGATGTTCATAAAATCTCAGATTGAAGTTGAGCGTTATGTTAAAAAGAAACAAATAAAACTTAAAAAAATAACTTTTTAAGTAAAGATACCAATAAATGAACAGAAAACTAAGCATCTCCAGCCACTGTCATTGATTCAACTGTTTTACTGTGTTGAATCACTGAGGACAGTTGTGTCTCCGTGTTCATGAGGGTCACATGCTACCAGAGGTGGTCAAAGTACTCACATTTTGTACTTAAGTAGAAGTACAGCTACTACTCTGGTAAAAGTAGAAGTAGTGATTCAACTCATTTACTTAAGTTAAAGTAAAAAAGTACAATTTCACAATCGTAATAAAGTACAAAACTAAAAAGTAAAACTGGATTTTTTAATTTATTTTAGCCATGAACATAATAATCCTTATTTATCTGGGAAAAAAATTGTTATAGCTTTTTCTTTTTTCTAAATCAGTTGTTTTTTGACATCTGTTTATCTGCGTAGCTTAGTTCCATGAACAAAACTCAGTAAAGACACAGATAAAAAAAAACCAAAACATTATGAATATTTAAAACAATCCACTCAGAATCACCCTTTAACCCTCAGGGGTTAAAGGGTTAATGTATGTTGATCCCTTAATCTTATAAATACATGGAAAGAGTTAAATGTAAAAGGCAGTTTTTCATCTTTTTATGGCCATCAGATATGACCGTTCAGAGGCTCAGTAGTTACCATGGAAACACCAACAACTTCTACAACATTGATTCACCAGTAAAACCCATAGATGTGAATCAATGATCATTCATGAAGAAACTTATTTTCATGTTTAATTAGTTTTTTCTAATTTTCTTTCTATTTTGATGTAATAATCCTTGAATGTACTCTACTTTTTATGAACACCTACATGATCGGTGAATTAAATATAGGAAAACTTACTTAAAAAAACTTAAAATAAAGAGGATAATATTACAATAAATGGCGATAAATCAATTAAGAAAGGTGAAATAAAGAAGAAAACTTTATTCAGGAGCTGTCATAAAGGTAGCACTGTATGAGTTAATTGGCAAAATATTCAAAGCATGTCATTAAAATCTAAAAGATACCAACACAAGGTGGCACTAGAGGGAAAGTCAGACATTCACTCACATTAAGGCTCTTTAACAACATGATCATATTGCAACTAAGTTGTCAACCAAACATTTCAGAGTGAACCAGACCTTGAGAATACTAAAGAATATCCATAACTTTAATGAAACTTTGCCTATTTTTAAGTCATAAATGGTCATAATACTGTACCTACTCATGAATTCGCAATATATCTGCATTTCAGGTACATCATGGACACCTTAACTAAAACAGACTCATCATTAGAAGCTGAGCACAGCAGGAAATAAAATAAAATAAATGAAATAAAACGATTCTTCTCTGCTGGGGCTGCTGCCCCCGCAACCCCGACCCGGATAAGCGGGACAGGATGACAAAGATGAAAGTCAGATTTGTTTTCTGGAATGGGAAAATAGATGATTAAAACATTTTTGCAATTAAGGCACAGGAGACACAAACATCAATTTTTCATGAGTGCACACATTTTAATATTTTGGTGCATGTCAAGTTATCCTTTTAAATGGGCTTGATATGTTCTGTATTATTATTAGTAAGGGCCAGAGCATTTATCCTGATTGTGTGCAATTGTCTCTGAACCCGCTTCATCTTCACTAGGGTCACAAGGGTCACTGGGGGCCTAATCCAGCTACAATGGGTGAAGGCGGGGTACACCCTGTATGAGTCTCCAGTTCATCTCAGGGCTGAACATATATAGACAAACAATCACTCTCACATTCACACCTATGGACAATTTAGATTAACCAATGAACCTATCAGTGCATGTGTTTGGATGGTGGGAGGAAACTGGAGTACTTGGAAAAAACCCACGTGGACATGAGGAGAACATGTAAACTCGACACAGAAAGGTCTGGTGTGGGAATAGAACCAGAGTCCTTCAGTCTGTGAGGTATGAGTGCTAACCACTGCACCATGTGTGCAATTGTTTCCTATAGAAATGCATTTAATTCTCCAGTGTAAATCTTTAAATGCCATTTTGTTAATATAGAAACATCTTAGCCTACGTAGCGCCTACATACACCAGACTTTCCAGTTAAACACTTCGCAGTATTCTGAAGATATTTACAGAAGAATTTGTTAATAAATCATTCCTGCTCTAATTTATGTGATATTTTAATTTAAAAAATAGGGCAAACATTAATATTTTTTTTAAGGCTATAGGTAGTATATTTAGATTTCCTAGGTAATGAAAGCAGAGATCTTGAAATCCTTCTTTAATTTTGTTTTTATCTTTGGTGTGAACAAAATGAAAAAAAAATTGCACCCAGCTTTATCATATCTTCAGGACTATCTACTGAAAATCTATGCATATTTAATGTTATGATGTAAAATTTGCATAAATAAAAATACACATTTCAAACGCTTGTAATATTTTTGTTTCTTATATTAGTATAAGTAATCACTATTCACCTGTAGTGTCTCACCTTCAAAATATATGAAAAAGTTTGTATATTTAATGAGAAGATACATAATTTACATAACTAATCATACACATTTCTTTTTTTCATACTTGTATAAGTGATCAACCGAAGAAGTTTCATGGTGACGTCTATTATTTAAACATTTTAACTTATTTTGCCTAAAAAAAAAAAAAGGGGGGGGGGGGCTATAAAGCTAGAGCCGCAAGCCACCTTCGCCCCCTGACCACTTCCTGGCCGACCCAGAGCCAGTTGCAGCGCACCACTGCAAAAGAAATTTAATAAAGAAAAAAAGAGACACCCCCCCTCTCAGTTTTTTTTATAAATTGCACCCTGTATATATATATATATATGTAGTGAAGGGACATGATAAATCAATAAAGATAAATAGATATAACCCAAACTTCTCACTGTTTGTAGTTTAGTGACAGATTTTACTAAATTGCCATCAACCACCATCTGGTATTTAATCAAAATATGGGCTAGTGGTTTGCGTATCCGATGGCAACAATGATTGGAAAACACATAAAACAAACAGGCGGGGGGGTGGGTTTGGGGGATCCTTTTATTCCAATGTGCAGTTGTATTTATATTCAATCTTTAGTTTTGTTAACACTAGGGCAGGATGTGAAATTAGTGAATCATAAACCACAATAGCGAGGCCAGATGGACCTGTGACTTTGGGGGACACCTTATTTCTTGTGGAGGACACATTTATTGCTCACTTATAATTCAATTCTCAAGGTGGGGTGAAGATCAGTAAAATATTACGTGGGCTACAGACTAGGGAATGGTTTTTTGCCTTTGAATTGTCATATTATGATTTGTGAATCCTCAGAGAAACCCAGCAGGGTCTTGCGTTCATTCACACATTACTCTGTGATATATTTGGACTTTTATCCACATGTGAAATGTCCAATGTGCCTGCTTCTCTGGGAATAATGATGGATAACAGCTGTCAAGTCAGGTTGACGTATCAGGTCTGCAGTAAACCCGGTATCATCCTTGGCTCTCTGAGGCAACTGCTGTAGATTCACATCACTCACTGAGGCTGAAGACGTTCCTGTTCCTGTAGGCGTAGCCAGTGTTTGGAGTAACACCTCACAAAAGTAATGGATTACAGTAACAGATTACTTTTAGCTGTACCATAGACATATAAGGCATTTCTAGTCCATTTTCAGTCATATTTTACTCAGTACTTGTTCAGTAACATTAGTGTTAGTTAGTGAATATGGATGAAGACGGTTCATTAACCGCATGGACGTGTGGTCATTACTAACACTAACCCTGGTTTAACCCTTGTGCGGTCCTTCGGGTCAAAGAGACCCGGTGGCTCACAAATGTACCTTTTTATATGTACTGTAGGATGCCATTGCTTACTACTGAAAACAGTAATATATCCTTGGGGGGTGGGGTGATGAGTCTATGGAACTGAACTTTGGAATCTGGGTTTTTAAGACCCGATTGTAGGACACAGCCAGTGTGCCTTTTACGAAGGACCGCACAAGGGTTAAGACGTTAGCGTTAGAATGATTCCTTGGATCAACAATGACAAGGTAAGAGAAGATCATGTTTGTAGGACTAGTTAGAATAGTCTGCTCTCTATCCAAATAAAAATAATCTGAAAAACTTTTTTTCATATTATAGTTTATAGTTGTGTTCCTATCTTTTGGAATTAGATTAGATTTGATTAGATTACATTAGATTAGACTATATCACATTAGATTAGGTTCAGTTAGACTGTACTGATCACAGAATAAAGAATGCAGGCATAAGGATGGTGCAAAAAAAAGAAGATGGTATGAAAGCAAACAATGTCAAATAAAAATGAAATTATTAATAACATTAATAATAATAGAGATCATATCTGTTTGTGTAGTAGAAAAGTTCATTTTTTTAAAAAATTATGAATTAATTAATGTATCATTTGCAGTAAATGATGTTTTATTGACAGAAACCAATGAAAATCCCAAAGGTAAATATGACACAAATAATGTTTAGTCAATATTTTCGTTGACAAAAGCAACATTACTTGTTGTTATTTGGGAGTAAGGTCATCTGCAACACCTTCATAGTCAATGGAATCCCACAAAGGATTAATATTGTTCCATTTGGGTCAGTTTAAAGACAATGCAGTCCACCAGAAGACCACCTGTCTTCTCTTGCTTTTACATCTGCTACTGATTAATCTGACAGAGAACTAAAACTTGACTATGATTTCAAATCAGTCTGACTCTCGGGTCATTTTGACCTGAAGACAATCTTTGAAACTTTTTTCGTACAGTTTACATGAAAATTCACTTTCTCTATGTGTCAAAATGTAGGAAAATTCATCACACTTCAGGTTGAAATAATATTATTTAGGGGATTTGTGGTGTGGCGTTTTAGTGGTCAACAGGACAACAGGAGGATTAACCCTTTCATGATAGTAGTCACTACAGTGGATATCTGTTCAAAGCTCTTCTCTATATATTTATGAGTTTTGTTGTAGTTCCATATCAACCAACACAGTAAACACTTATGCATTATCTCACTACCATTACTGTAAATTTGCTTTTCTTGATAAACTTGATCTGCAGTAGCATGTTTGAGTATATCACTTGCTTTTTATTGCTATTAGACTCTAATAATATATTACTATTATAATGTCTATGGAGTGAGTTATGACTAGTATTAGAATATGATAAAACGTGAGAAAACATCAGATTAGCTGTGTAAAAAAATGCTTTCATACTTTTCAAATATGTATTTACATCAGTACTATAAATATATACAAAAAAATATAGTCATTACAGTAAGGTTCTCATAATTCGTGCGTGAAAGGGTTAAACATGTGAATTCAGAATTTGTCTTTATATATTTATATACCGCTTATATGACATTCCCATGTTTGATGTCTTTATTTTTCAGCATAACGTCACTTATATGATCTGCTAATTATCCTATTTTATTAATATTAATATATCGGGCCTAAAATGACACTAAAACATCATTAAATCTAAACTGAAACCATATACTATTTATTATTTTCAAATTAAAATCCACAAACATGTTCAATAAACAGCACTTTAGAAATGTGATTGCATTGGGGTGATGAAATAATACAGAAGTCATGTGACACAATGCAGTTGTGACATAGTAATATTGTAAGGAATTACAACCTGTAAATCAGTGCAAAAGTTTGAATAGGTTTTTATAAACCACATTCGAATTGGATACAGGAAACAAATGGAAATATGAGTTTATAGCAAGGAACAGGTTTCCCTTTTTCTGATGTGCTTTCTTTTCATTGTGGTTGTATATATATATATATATATATATATATATATATATATATATATATATATATATATATATGCTCTGACTGAGTAATAACAAGGGATCGGACTAGATAAGTTTTGTTAACTTTATCTTACACCCTTTCGAACAAGGTATAGTTTTCTAGGATGCTAAAGAGGTGTCGTTTTAATTTGTGCTTTAATACTTTGTATGTTTTACCTGTTCGAATAAAAAAATAAATGAAAGGAATGAATGAAATAATAGTAACAATGATCTCTAATGGTCGTGAGTGTAGAAGACAATACCTGCAGTTATTATATTTTTGTCTCAGGCTGTTTTTCGTTCGGTCCCGCCTGCACGTTTTTTGACTCGACTATATGCTGAGGTGTGGTCGGGCCAGGTTACACTTCCTTTTAATGAGTAACCAATGAATGTACAAAGTCCACTGCAGGGAAACAAAGGCAGCTTTGCCTCTTAGTCAAGAAAAATAACGTGCTAAAATCTGAATTATTTTCTGTCCTTTCCAATTTCAGCTGCTAACTAACTGATCAAACCAAATGCATGACCTTCCCTTCAGCTCCCTTTACTACAAATTCCCTGGATCCTCTCATCTGTGATCTGGTGCTTGTTCCTGCACTTTCATGACAGTTGAAAAGGTTGTGGCATTGGCAAGAAATCAAACGCAGAACTTGAGCATGTCATTTGAGAATTCCACCACTGATGAAATAAAATCATGGGAAAAAGCAGATGATATAAGATGAGTCTCTAGAGAACACACACCCTGTACTACTGATATTCACACCACTGGTTATACTGGTTAGCAGAGGTGGAAAGTAACTAAGTAAAAGTACTTTGTAATTGTACTTCAATAGATTTTTTAGGTATCTGTACTTTATTTGAGTATTTATTTTTCTGGCAACTTTTTACTTTTACTCCCTACGTGTTTATATAAATATCTGTACTTTATACTCTTTACATTCTCAGTATAGACTCATTACTTTTTCAAACTAAACACATGTGAAAGTACGAAAAAATTAGTCACCAGAGGAAAAATCAGTGGAGAGAAACTGTGACTTTATATATTATAGTTACTATTTTTGTCTCAAAATTTTGACTTTATTTCACAATTCATTTTATCTCACAAATTTGACATTTTCTATTAAAAATTTAATTTTTTTTAAATCTCATTTGTAATTTAAAAAAAAATCTCATTACTTTTTTTTTAAATCTCAATTGCCCCCCCCCCTTTGTCCTAAATTCTCTGTCCATACCCCCAAAACTGAGTACAGTGACCCTATCAAACACATTATCTACACAGTAACTCACTTTTTAAATGCTTTATTTGAGATATTTTAATTGAATTTTAAATTATGTTCACTTATATCCACAATAGTTCCTCTTAATAAAAAATATATATATTAGTTAGAAGTACTTAAACAAAAAGAACATGTTACAGCAACTGAATACATTTAAGTTAGTAGTACTATTTCTGAAACTGAGTATTCACAACTTAATATATTTAATTATTTTGAAAGTTCAGGTTTACAGTCTATGGTGAGAAAACATCCTGGCCTCTTTTTGACATGGGGGCGTGGTCAGATGAGAGGCGTGTCCAAACCTGGTTTAGACAGGACAGAATATTAGTGGTGATGGACAGACATCGCCACATTCACTACAATAGAGTGGCTGTAACCTAGCACCGTACTGTGTCTATTTCATCTTAAGTAATACCACTTTTTATTATAGTAGAATGAAGGTGATTCTGTTCACAAAACCAGTTATGAGATCTTTAAATGGAAGTCTGAACCAAGTGGGGCACCAAGCTCCAAGCCTCGGCTTCACAAAGTCGCAGTTGAAACATCTATTTACTGTAACAAGCACAGTTCTGCAGCCTTCTTAAAAGGAGGACACTTAAACAATATTATACAAGAGCAATGTAAAGTATTGATTTTTAACGCCACCACACCAGTAAATGACTCACTGTCATTTGAAGCTATGTTAACACAACGTGGCTCTCTACTTTGAATTTTAAACTATTAGATTCACATAGAACAGTTGAATTATGAATATATGAGATTTGACCCAATTAACGAAGGTTGGATCGCATTAACGATATTCGACATGGCTACCAAAATATTCTCCTGATCATAAATATTACACACATATTTCCAGTATTCATGCCTACAGGAATGTTGTATAATTGATTTTAGACATCTTAAAGTGGACCACTCACTCACTTACTCCCATCATCCCACTGCATAGGCTGTGTTTGAATCCAGTCATGGATTTGAATACTAATACATTAGCCTCGTGACCCCTTAGAATCACACAGGACTTATTTACACTGGAAATGCATTAATAGAAATAAAATCAATTTTATATGGGATCTTTGCCACATGTTCCTCATCTTTAAATGAAAGTAATTATAGTAGTTCTTTGCAGTCAGATCCATATGCAGACCTCTTCAGGACCTGCCGTGTGGAATGTTGATTTCTACCCCCCACCCCCAATCTCTCTCTCTCTCTCTCTCTCTCTCTCTCTCTCTCTTTCTATTTGACTATTTTCAAAATTACAAAAAAGCTTGCAATTTTGGACAAACTGCATTTTACACACATTATTTATTTACTAATGTGTGATCATGTTAATCCAAATATTTAGGGACTGAAGTTAGTAAATGTGTCATTTTGTCACTTTTTTTGACAGTAATAGTACAGATGGAATTTAGCTTTTCTGATAAATATGGTGCATGTATTTTGTTCCTTGTGACTAATGCCAATACACACTGTCCTGTATTAAATAAATAAATCAAATGAAATATCTAAACAATAAGAGTTCTTGTTGATATTTTCATACAGAACAGAACCCAAATGTACACAATAACACTGAGAAAAAAGGAAGTCCATACATACATATATATATATATATATATATATATATATATATATATATATATATATATATATATATATATATACATATATATATATATATATATATATACTGTTCTTGCTGTCACCCACCATGGGCAATGCAATGTGACTGTAAGAGTATTGCATTCCCAAATCACCAATATCTCCCAAAATATTAATCCTATCAACTTGCAAAAAAAAAGGAGCTTAAATATCCAGTTCAAAACATCTATTTGTCAGACACTCACTCACACACACACACACACACACACACACACACACACCAGTGCTATGATATGCATTTGATGAAGTTTACTGGGTCAAAAATGATGATTAAACATTTTAGATGGGTTGATGATTTTGGTTACCAGTGGCTATTTGGGTCTTTAACTACCACTAGAATAGTAATAAAAACATCTAAAAGGCATAATGTGTTGGTTTGGTGTTCCTGCAATGTAAAGGAGTTGTGTATGTTTCAGTGATTCATTCTTCTCTCATCGTGGTATTAATGCCGCCCCATCCGTCAGTTTCCCCTTTTGACTTTCTGCCCTCACAAACATGGCCCCCTCTCACTAAAATTGTAATGATCTGGTGTTAATTGATGGCTTTGGATAATGCCATGGCATAAGGCCAGGCATGCACCACACAAATCACATTACCGATCAAATCAGGGGTCTTAGCCTCAAGACACATTGTAGATGAGTTTTACATAAAAAATCATTCCTCATTAATTTATGAAAAGGGCACACATCACACCAGTGTATTGTGTGGCTGTTAGTGAGTGTGCTGTTCATGCCTCCATCTATTTTTACTGCATATGTTTGGAGGCTATACATTGTTCTTCCATTATTCTAACAATATTGTTTGGATAAAGCTTTATCTGTTATATACACCCACTAATATAGTATAAAGTATAGTATAAAGATATTACACACTGGGAAAAAAAGTGAAAGGACGATGTCATTTATTTAAAGTAATTTTTCAAATTGATTTAAATGACATTAGTGCTTTCTGATGTGAACTTATATTTTTTGTTAAACTAAAAGCAAATTCCAATAACAATTGGAACAAATTAAAAAAAATTATGAAAACTAAAACAGTATTTTTTTTACTTTAAACCAAAGGTGTTCATGGCTAGAAGTAGGCTGGTAACAAAGTTAAGGATGAGTATATTTCTGTTATTAGCTTAGCCAGGTTGTTAGCATATATGAATGTCATTGACAGGAACATTCTTTCCTTGTATATATATATATATATATATATATGTATATACACACACATACATATTTTTTTTTCAGTGTCCCTAATACTTTTCTGTATCATCTTACCCAGATGCAGCAATTCTATTCTTTGATTGGCTGTTCAGTAGTAATGTTGTTATTATTTGATTAGCTGTTGTGTGGCAGGTTCCTACTGATCTCCACAGGGGAATTGCTACTTGTTCCACTGTTCTAAAAATAACTGCACAATTGATGGGTGTTATCCTGGTCATTTATGTGTGTGAGAAATACAAGGAGTGAAATGTGAGTGTGTGAATGGGCTGTGTCACATCCAATGCATGCATCATGAGAGCCCTGCATTTCAATGTTCAGAAGCTCTGTAGTTGCCATGGTAACACTGTCATCTTCTACAGCATTGTCTCACCAGTAAAACCCATAGAATCAGATCAATTATTGGGGGTAAAAACAATCATTTCACAATACTGCTACTGTTTCGATGTTTAAAAGTATTGTATTAATATTTTTATGCATTTATTCAAATGCAGATATGGCAGATGTTAATTTTTCCTTTTTGTTTAAATTTGATTTATTGTTACTAGTGTTGTTTTACGAAATAATGGTTATTTTTATTGTTTGGGAGGCAAATATTAGTTCCTTTATTGTAGAAAAATAATGTTACATTATTAGTAATAACATAACAGAATATGAACAATTGAGCAGGATCTTAAACTGTAATGTCTGTAAAACATAATTTAAGTTTTAACTTCTTAGACAGGAAAGTTTTGTGATATGGCATTAGATTATGTTCTGATCAAATAAAAATGCATTTTAGTATTTATGCATATTTCTGGAGTAATGAAGTTATTCCAGGAAAAAAATATTTTTTTAAAAAGAAAGAAAAACTAAATTGCCTTGTTAACAGTATTATAATACATCATGGTATATTGTATCATAATCCAAGTATTGTGACTTCATATCATATCACCCGATTTTCGACAATACACACCTCTGACTGTTATAATATTCACTTATTGATATGTTTGTGGAATTTTTTTCTTCAGTTTTCTCTTTTGAGATCATAACATATGAATTCACTCTGATTTCTGTTAAGCATATAAATTAAGTGTAGGAAATTAAATGTAGGAAAATACACATTTTGCAATGAAAAATGCAAAATACAGAGGGTAATATGATAATAAATGGTGATACATCACTGAATAAATGTTACACAGAGAGAAGAACTGCATCAAAATTAGCACTGGGTCTTTGTGGTTATTAAGATAACAGTGTTGGTGGAGTCTCATATGTGCTTTTATTGGAGCGTATCAATATCTGTGTCAACATTCATGTTGATTCTCCAGTGTGTCTTTAGGGAAATTATATGTTTACCTTTCTGCGAGGTAGATGTACATCTTAACGTTTGTATTCTTATTTGGTTTCTAATTCTATTTGCCTTAGTAATAGAATAACCGCCTCATCCCCATGTGTTGACTTGTTCTGCTCGTGATCCATTAATTTTCGTCACTCGGAAGTAAGTTTACATGTCAGAGGTTCTTGCTTCCTATGAGCTTTCATTAAGTTAGTGTGAGACTTTTTTGCAGGGGTGGCTGAAGGGGAAAGTAGGTTGTTGGTGGTGAAGGCGGCAACAGGGGGTTTGAGGAAGGAGAGAACTCATTAAAATACTACTGAGGCTATACGTTGACAGGCGGTAGTGGCATTATCTCCTCCCCTCTAACCTATTCCTGTTACCCATTACTATTTTTACTTTCTCATTAGCGACAGTGCCTTTGCGTGTCATCACCGTTACAACACTGTTGACTCCCCAAGACTGAGTCATATTTTTTTTCCCTTTTCTTAATTATAACCAAAAATATTATATATTTTCCTAGTTTTGAAGAAAATACAGTACTGTTTTTCTTCAGTACTAGTAGGAAGTTAAGCACAACAGCGTCTCTACCAGTGCTGGGAATAACAGTGTTAGAGTATAACGGTGTTACTAACGAGTAATAGAGTAATTACTTTATTCATAACTGTATCGCTGTTAATGTGACGCGTTACAATGTGATGAGTTGGGATGTAAATGTTGCCCCAGGTACAGACAACAACTGGGAGTTTTGACAAAATGTCAGTGCTGCATTTGTTTGCACCAAGCTCACATTAAGCTTGGTGTAGAACTCCACGTGCATGCATGACAACATAATCGATCATGATTTGCAAAGAAGTTGGATAGACGGGGTCTCAACTGTCCTGTTCAAACACACACACACACACAAACACACAAGTCAAACACACCAAGTCACAAGTTCGAATTTGAGCTCCATTTGTTAAAAATATCAATTACATTATTCATATTGTCTTTTCTCTTTGCTAATTTCTTTTCTAAGCAAGTTTATGTGCCTTAATATAAAGCGTGTATACACTTCAAATGATTGTAACATAAGTTGTTGTTCATGACAATTCAGTAGATAAATGTATAATAGAATAAGAATATACAGACATCATTATTTCATCACTACGTGTTCACCTGTATATTTAAACGCAAAGTTAAAGAATATTAACATTTTCTCCAAATTCAAGTAACTTTCAACAAATATGACATTTTCAGTATTTAAAATGTATTTCCTGTTTTTAATCTATTGCAGGGTGGTTAACTTTTACCATTGATAATAGGTGATAAAGATCTTTGATAGTGTTTTTAAGGAAGCATCTTAAATCACATCCAAAGTAACATGACAGAACAAGGATGAATACCCTGTTTAACTGTTGTTTTTTGTTTGTTTCTTTGACATTTTTAAGCAAAAAAAAAAAAAAGAAAAGTAATGCAAAGATACTTTTCCTGGTAACTAATTACTTTGCTAGTGGAATAACGCAGTTAGTAACGCAATTACTTTTCTGGGGAAGTAACTAGTAATTGCAATTAATTACTTTTTCAAAGTAATTTATCCATCCCTTGTTCTCTACCAGCACACACTTTTGTCGACAAGAACATATGTCAAGTGTCATTACATTTATCCTTGCACCGGGGCTATACAAAGTAGAGGTGCGTTCCCTATGTGGCAGAAGTGGGAGCCCTCGCTCAAGGGGGTTGTACCTGAATAAGACGGAATAAGGTGCCATGGACCAAGGGGGGCAACTCTGATTCCAAAGACGAGCAGACGGAGCTTGTTAGCCTTGGAAAGCAGTCCGTCTAGGAGAAGGAAAACTCCAATCTCAAATCAACTGGCCCTCCAGGTTGGGGGTTGGACATAGGGTCAACACCCCTATTCCGGAAAAACACCTATGTTACAGAAACGGCAACAGAAGAAATCAACACTACTGGGTGTGATGGGCTTCCAGAGTCACAGCAAGATAATCGTATGAACATTAGTGGTTAAAGCCGCAAGGAAACCAATGACATTAATTACATGTTGAAAAAAAGACAACACGTCTCCTTTATCTGAGGTCATTTGACAGTTGAGTCTTAATTATGTTGAAGGTCACGCCTTAGATTAACAATCGTAAATGAATGAAACAGGTGTGGTTTTACTTTCTGCATTCAGTTGAGTTATTTCAATAGACGCATTGTTCAGTATGTGTTCACTTAAAATGTTTAATATGTTATTGTTTTTTACACTATTTGGATTTGTTGTGGTTGTATAACATCCTCTGTCATAGAAAGGATTTATTTTGTAACACATACATTTTTATTGTTTATTTTATTTTATTTATTTGCACATCATAAACACCCAGAGGGGAAGAAAAATGTCAAACAAGTAACATCATTGTTGTACAGGTGAGGATAGAAGCCAAAACACCTCCATGGTAAGAAGCAATACATAGGAAGAAGAAAAGAAAATCATATGATATAAGTGAAATTGTAATCTAAAACAATAAAGAATGCAAATAAAATTAAAAATCATCAAATAGAAATACAATTATACCAGTGCATAAAACTTCCAAAGATTTAATAACTTTTGTTGATGCACAAATTCTATCAATGCATGTAAATAATTGATATAAAATGCAGTTTTTCATCTTTTTATGATGTTCACATATGACCTGTTTGGACGTTCAGAGGCTCACAGTTACCGTGGAAACACAATCATCCTCTACAACATTGATTCACTAGTAAAACCCATGGAGTTGGATCAATGATGGATGAACACACTTGGTTAAATTGATATGTTTCACTTAAAAACTAATGTTTTCTTGAATTTTTTTTCAGTTTTTCATATAATTCTCAAATTTAATCTTTAATTTAAACCCAGTGCAAATGTTGTGGCAGTTCCAAACTTTTTTTTCCCCTCCCTACCATATTTAACATTTCTTGAGTGATTTATCAGAATTTGATATGAAATTATCCTCTGTATTTTGTGTTTCTTTCTTTTTTCTTGTAGTGTACAAGTATTTCCCTGTATTTAATTCACTGTTCATGTAGATGTTCATAAAAGCTCAGATTAAACAAAATCTGAGAAAACTGAAGAGAAAGAAGAAACATCCACTGTCATTGATCCAACTCCATGGGTTTTAATGGTGAATTAATGTTATAGAGGATGACACTCAGTATGTTTACATGCTAATATCGAAGTTTTAAAAGCCATGTATATAGAGTCAGAGTATAATAAAACTGAACTCAAGTTTTAGAAGTAACCAAATCAGATAATGCAATTCTAATCGACTATGCCCATGCATGTAAACACCACCCAACCTTCGCTCAATTTAAGACTGGCCTGGACACGCCCCCTTCTGGAATTGACCAGAGTCACCATGACAACATGTAAATTATGTATAATAAATCAGAGTGAACAGTAGGGCTGGGATTCAGGAAATCTGAATCGATTCAATTTCGATTCCTTAGGTCACGATCCGGTTTGATCCACGATTCGATTCGATATCGATTCATTGCATTCATTTTGCTGAATTAAATAAAAACTCACCCTCTTGACAGCCTCATGTGTGTTTGTGCTTGTATCTGTATGTGTAAGAAGGACACACAGAGACAAGAGTTCACATTTGACAGTAAGCTTATTTATTTTTAAAGGAAAACATATCCAGGTTTTATTTGATTGTATTTGTGTAAATAAAAACTGGCATTTGGTGGCCCTCTTTTAGCCAAATAAAAATACACAGGGTTGATGACCTCAAAGAAAAAAAATGGACAGAAAAACTGATCTGTCTCTGTCTAACATGACAGGTAGTAGTGGCACTAGGAACGGTGCTTGACTAATAACTTAGATAAGTCAGGTGGCACTCTTGGCTGAATAACATACTCTTGGAAGGAGTCAAACAAAACCAGAACAAACAAACAATGACCATAAAAAAACAAACAAAATCAGTTTCAAGTGCAGTCGGCTTCCTGTCAGATTTAGCACTAGCTGCCTCGGGGTGATGCCTGGATAAATGGTTCCTTAGATTGGTGGTATTGCGGAGATACTTTATTTCTTGTTGGCAAAATTTGCACACTGCATTCGTTTTGTGCAGTTCGTCTTTGTCATCGTACCGTTTGAAGCCGAAGTGTTTCCACACATCTGATTTCATTCCCCGCGGTGTTCTTATGTCTTCAGCTTCCTCCATCTTGAATGATATTCTTGTCTTAAGTTTCGTTTAGCCGGAAGCCGCTTCATGCTCCCTGCCCGTTGGAGAAAATAGTCCTGCGAGCGATCAAGAAAATAGTGCAGACAAAAAAAAAAAATCGATCCATATGTTTTTTGGATCGATCTTGTGTTTTTTCGCCGTGAATCGATATCGAATCGTGAATCAATTTTTTGAACACAGGCTTAGTGAAAAGTACGTATGAAATGTTCTGAGCTGATGCATCATTGTCGCCTACATCGTCACTCGGTGTTGTTGTCTTCAATTGAATCTACTTCAAATCTGCAGTAATTGTTGTTCTTCTATGGCACCAACTGGAAGAATACCAAAATCAAAGGGTGAGTAGTGGAAAAATAATTTCATTATCTTGCTGCGCATGTAAACGGAGGTTGAATCCTTAGCTCAATTAATGCCAATAGGTCAACTTAAATGTGGGGTGGGAGATCTTTTTTTGGAAAATGTTTTACTATATTGCTTGAAAACGTCTTAATGATCCCATATCATATATTTTTTTTTAGATGACGGTCGCATGTTGATAATGCAGAGACAACTCCACCAATCAGTGTTTACAGTCAGTTTACAATCAGTGTTTACCTCAGTGGAGTAGAGGTTCAAAAATCTAGGACCAGATACCATGGGACCGGGTCCTCCTTCATAGTGGAAACAACCCAAAGTGAGTATAGTCAGGTAGAATTGGGTAGAAGCAATACTAATGGAAACAGGGGTTTAGATGTGCATGTAAATATACTGTACTTTCCACAGTTTTATAGTATGTATATGATAATATGTGTGGATCAACAGGTATTAAATAGTTTAGACCAGTGGCTGTTTGATTCTTTATGGGTTACATTTAGTTGTACTTGTTACGATGTCAATAAACCTATTGTCTTCTAAAAACAGGACAGATGGATTAGTAGTTTTGTTAAATGTTTTCAGTAGAGTCACATTGTAAATTACACGGTTCCTCCGCCTCAAATCTGAACAGAAGCCAGAATCTGCCCGGTCCGATCTGTGTTTACAGCTTTAGATCAAACGTCGTGCTCAGTCTTTGTGAATCAAACAGGCTGGTGAGGTAAAAGATGCAAGATATGTTTGATTTGCTGTGACAGCACAAAGAATGATTCATTGATGATGTTCTTGAAGTGCAAGAGCCCACAGAAGTACATCACATCACATCTCCTCAGCTTGTGTCCAACAACATCAAAGCATTCCCTCCTCTATGGGATGCTTCCACTGTGAATTAATTTGGCAACAAGGGAAAAGGAAAAGGTTTTCTCCCGCTATGATTCACTGGAGCATAATGTGACAACAAGGTGCTGCATCTGGAAACTGTGTCAAACTGTGCAGGAAAGCAGAAAATTCATACATTGAAATTTTGTTTGCCAGTTGCTGTGATGTTCAAAGAGATTAGGAAAAGTTTGAGGATTATGGAGGAGCGGTGAAAAAGCAGGTGGCCACAGGTTGTGGATCATCAGTCAAACTGTATGAAACCAGACACAGTTGTGTCTACTGTTCTCCATACTCTGCGTGGTTCAGCAGAAGACAGTCAACAGGCTCTGACAAAAGCATCCAAAACTCCTTTTTTACATCTCAGAAATGTGAAAGCACATAAACTTAAGAACTGAAGGTGTGTTTGCCACATTGGATTGTGGGAACTGCCCATTTTTCCTTGATTGTGTTCTATTTTATGCACAGAAGTTCAGCAGGTTTATTGTGTTTGTGTGAATTAGGTTTGTTTGTGTATGTGTGCGTGTGTGTGTGGTGATGTTTATTGGCCTTTTTATGTTTTCGATTTTATTTTCTGCACTGCACAATATGAGTGAGAGCTGTAGGCCCAACAGTGAAACAAAAAGATAGTGCCAATGTCTCTGTGCACAGCTGTGATGTCTTGTTATCAACAAAAGGGAGTCATTCAATAGGAAATCAGAAGTGAAATCCATTGAGAATTGAGGGAGAAGAAGTAATTTTAGTGCTGGAAAAAATGTACAATGTTGTAAACATATTTACAATTTTAAATTTCGAACAAGGTGATAAGTTTTGTGCCTAATGCTTTGATCTATCTAATGAATCAATCTGAATTGAAATCCGATGACAATTGAGGGAGGAGAAGCAATTTTAGTGAATTGTGGACGACGACGGATGGACGAAGCACGATGGCAATAGCTAATTGCAACTTCGTGTGGATGAGGTAAAAATTAATATTTTAACATATTTTACAATATTGGCTTTTTATGATGCATCACAGTCGAATCACTACTAGATTTCTTCAAAAATGTATAAATTGTGCATACACCAAACAATCCTTGTTATAAAATACAGGAGGATAACTCGTCTTTTATTTTTGACAAAACAATAGGTGTTTAGAATAGAACAGAATAGAATAGAATAGAATAGAATAGAATAGAATAGAATAGAATAGAATAGAATAGAATAGAATAGAATAGAATAGAATAGAATAGAATAGAATAGTGACAGCACTGTTTCTGTAGTGGCCATTGAATTAATGCTGCGTTCTTGGCTACCTCTAACTCATACTTTTCCAACCATCTACAAGTAAAAATGCACTGGAATGTCAATCAAATCTGTGACCTCCCACCCGTGACCTTGTACTAGATTCATGTCCTTCAAGTTTGATGTCACATAGCCCATCAAACATCAATGATGGTCCCTGTGGACGAGGTGTTTATGCAGATAATTTATTAAAACAATGTATTGCTCTCATGTTATTTAACTGTAAATGTTCTGCATAATTAGCACTTGCTTGCTAGAGCAAACACTGCTGCTAGTGACTGTAGATAGTTTTCAGTCCATTGAGTGGAATATTAAATTAACACCCAGTACATATCCAAATATAGCTACTACTAATGGAACATAAAAAGCTAGAAAGGCTTCTTTTGCTTTATGCACTGTTTTTACTCCTGTGTTTCCCTCAAATAAGCAAAGGACAAATGACTGTAACTGAGTATAAGCATCTAGATCCAACAATTGTTTGCGTTCCGATAGTTTGGCACTACAAAGTCGCGAGTCATGGTTTTAAGTCGTAACTTACGGACTCAAAAACCTGCCTGGAACGCAGCATAAGTTAATACTGTATATGGTTACTATGGCAACAATACAGCAATTCTGAACTCTTTTGATGAGGCATGTCCAAACTATTCCACAAAGGGCTGGTGTGGCTGCAGGTTTTTATTCCAAAACCAAGCAGAGGCACACCAGACTGGACTCAATTAATCAACTGATCTCAGTCTTCATTGGATTGGTTAAACTGTGAACTCTTGTTTGGTTGGAACAAAAACCTGCAGCCACACCGGCCCTTTGTGGAATAGTTTGGACATGCCTGCTTTTTGGCTCAATATTAACTCAACATGTAATATGTTAAAAAATATAATAAACACAGGATCAATGGAACGTGTTAATTCATTATAAAAGGACAAAATTATATTTTTCCGTTTCTACTTATGTGGAATGACAAGCAATAATTTACAGTTCAGTCAGAAAACTTACAAATAAAAAGAAGCAAATATAAAGTGAAACAGTATTGTTATAGAAGGAGAATATAAATTTAGATATAATATTTTTTCTTGGTGTTAAGGCTCTGCTACAGTATATATTTTCTCCCTGCTCAGTACAATTAGACACTCATGTAATATCCATTTTTACAGTCTAGGATCACTACTTTCAACAGATCCGGTCATGTTAAAGCCAAGAACACCTTGTACTCATCTATACCAATCAGAAAAACGTGACATTCATAAGATAAAGCCTTTATTATATTTCAGCCAGCTGGTATATTTTAACGACACTGGTTACAGGGCTATAGTCAAACACTAAGCTAATTAAAAAGAACCATAGATGTCAATCACTGTGTGTAATAAGGTGTCACTGGTGATAACCCAGTGAAAATAGATGACACCTGATAATGGGCACATTATGTACACAACCAGAAATATGAGATGTTATTAAAAGAAGCGATGGAGAAGGATGGAGGAAATATGGATGAGCTTAGTTATTATCAACCAAGCTATTAACTTGTACAAAGGGAATTTCATCGAAGATTTATGAAACATGTTTGATCCCAAATGTTCACATTTTTAAATTTGTCATATGACTGACCTGTCTCTTTGCTTTTCATGTGAAACGAGCTTTAGGCACAGCAGGTTTTACAGTACCTAACATTTCAGCCTATGAACGATTTGCATGTCTTTATATTCACACTTTCAGCTTGAACTTGTGTTAACCCATAAATCACCAGTTCTATTTCTATGGCCTTTGCCAAATTAATTTTTCCTCCAAAATTAAAATTTCTTAAAGCTGTCATTCCATGGTTATTTCATTAATATTACTGTGTTCTCCATTGTTATTGAATTAGGTCGAACAACAGAGTTTACCGGTACTTCCTCATACGTGTCCATGATGCAGTGATGAGGCGTCTCTGATTGGCTCAGAATGCATGAAGGAACACTCCCCCCTCCCCTCTCGCTGAGTATGTATTTACCTTTACCCAAGTAGCATCCAGCTAGGTTTTGTGCCGTTGCTTGTTCCAGTTTGTGTAGCACCATTTTCTCTTGTAGATGCTAATGCTAATGCTACTTCAGATTCGTTGCCGGGGACGGGTTTAACCCCACGTGGGTGACGCTAAAGTCCCTCTGTCGTCAGATGGACCGGCTTTTTTTGCGTCCCTTGTTCCTGTTGTTGTTTTCTGTGAATGCAGTATGCAGCCAGTGGAGGTGACAAACCACTTTCAAAGGTAGCATGTGTTGGTAAGTCGGGGTGACCCATCAGATTCCAAAAAGAGCATGGAAAAGTGGTTTTCAGCGGAATTACACCTTTAAGTGATTTATGACCATTTATTGTAATATGATCCACTGTATTTTGTATGCTTTGAGTGAAAATCATGTATTTCCCTATGTTTCATTTACTGATCATGTAGATCACAGGTGTCAAACATAAGGCCCGGGGGCCAAATCTGGCCCATAGGATAAAAATCATTTTAATTCAGGTTCTACATACAGAATAATTACATCTCAATTGGGTCAGACCAGTAAAATATGACCATAATTACCTATAAATAATGAAAACTGCTAATTGTAATGCAAAAAAGTCCAATTACATAAAAATGTTTATATTGACAAATCTTGTACAAAAACCTGAATAAATATCTGAACAAATGTGAACCAGCTGAAATAACTCAAGAGACGTAAGTGTAATTTGATAAATATTCTGCTTGTTCGTAAATGTTTTGTATATTTTTAATTTTTAATTATTAATATACAAATGACGAACTGACAGACTGAGGTGGAAAAATTGTTAAAATCGCACGTGTTTATCATAAGACATATCAAGTTGTTTTTCCCATTTTATGGGAAACATTAGAGATGTAAATATTATCATAATGTAATTTTACTCATGTCACTGCTATTATTTTGCTGGTCTGGCTCTTTTCAGATCATATTGGACTGAATGTGGAACTGAACTAAAATGAGTTTGACACCCCTGATGTAGGTGTTCAAAAGAGCTCAGACTAAAATTCAGGATTATTATATCCTCCTGAAACCCAGCAATGCATTTTTGTTTCTGTAGGGGACAGGGGTTTCACAGCATTATTACAAAATATATGTATATATTATACACTCCAAAGGATACGCCATTAAAAAAAAAAAAAATTGCATCTGAAAAAAAAACTGTTGCATTATGGCATTTCCAATGAAGACAAATATTTCTGTAAAGGCCCAACTTTGATACTGGTTGGAAAATGTAACTTTTTCAGCCTATATTTCTTTAACCCATAAAGGTGGAGCTGTAATTTAGAGGCAGCTCCCAATTGAATTTTTCTCTTCACTGAACCTTTCTTCAGCAAACTATCACTATGTATTATAATATTATCCTCTATACTTTGCATTTTTCACTGCGAATCATGTATTCTCCTATATTTAATGTCCTACATTAAATATACTGTAGATGTTCGTGAAAACTCAAAGCTTATTATATCAAAAAGAAAAAGAATGAAAAAGTGACTTTTTCAATAAAACATATCATTAATCACATATAAAACCAGTGTCTCCATCCATTGTAATGTATCAAACTTCATGGGTTTTACTATTGAATCAGTGTTGTAGAAGATTATGGTGTTTCCATGGTAACTATAGAGCCTCTGAATGTCCAAATAGGCCATATCTGATGAAAATGACGAACTGCATGTTATAAAAAAAACTAAAAAACAATCACGTACATGTATTGATAGGATTAATGGATCAACATGTATTAAACATTTTACCTCCGTAGATGTTTTAGGTCGACGGTGGATGTTTTGTTTGTTATGGGTTAAAAATAATAAGGAACAGTCGCCCAAAATAAGGAACAAAGGATTTCAATTGTTAAGAATGAGGACAAAAACAGATAAATGATGTTTAAAAATGCATTTTCCATGTCTTTGTAGAAAAGTAAATGCAGCACACTTTTACAGTATTGTGCACTTTTTGGCAAGTTTGTAATGAGCATACATATTTATTTTTCACTCTCTTTATTAGTATTCGGCAGGAAAAGAAGAAAAATATATGTGCATATTATATTTTTCCTAAAAACAAATGAAAAATGACAACTAAATGGCTTATACAGGCAAAAATCTGTATTCTGTAAGATAAATAACAGCCCAGAACGAAAGAATTACAAAAGACAAATACTTTTAATTTTTGATGTATGTTTTAATTATAATAACAAAATGAAAGAAAAATCAATCCTATTTACTTTTTTTTTTAACTTCTTACTTAATAAATGAACAGACTTCACAATATCCATAATTTATGAGTGAAATGCTGCGTTGTAGCACACAGTCTGATTTATCTAATTGTACCACATCAGGCCGGGAGTGAGGCTTACAGGTTTAGACAAACTGCTATAAAACTGATTAAATGCTTTCTCAAAGAGGAACAATAAAAACCAAAACTGCCCCAGTTCATCTGAAAAAAGGCCTATTTAAAACAGACTGAATGTAACTTTAAGCCCCTACTGGATTCTGCCTGTAACTCAGGCCAAATTTAATCACTGTGAGCTTGTTTTGGTAAATTTGATTTTGATTTACTATTCGCTACTGAGCAATTACTACTGAGGTCTTAAAGCTCCAAGGCTATAAAGGCACCACTTTTTTTTTTTTTTAATTGCATTACTTTAATTACATTAGGTTACTTATGAGAATTACAGTGTTCTCAGCTAAAAAACTGAACATTTTAAGTAGATTTTGCAGTTTTGACATGACTTTTACTGTCTAAACACATCACCTTATTAGACATAATCATATTACATGCATATATAAAAAAGAAAACCTGTCTGGTATCAATATGAAATAGACACAGAGAAAACAAAATGAAAAACAAAGCTAGGGTGTGTGTATTAACCCATAAAGACCCAAAAAGGCCCCAGAAACCAAAACCATCTACTGGTCTGAACTGTGTAATAACTTCTGGAGAACTAAACCTATCCATGCTTTTAAATAATTGTTGTAAAATGCACTTTGTTGTCTTTTCATGGCCATCAGATATGATCCATTTGGATGTTCAGAGGCTCCGTAGTTACCGTGGAAACACTGTCATCTTCTCCAACATTGATTCACCAGTAAAACCCATGGAGTTGAATCAATGACAGTGAAAGTAGATGCTCAGTTTACGTTCAGTTATTGATATATTGAACTGATATTTAACTTATTCTTCAGCTTTCTGTTTTTTATATAATATAATTTTTTGTTAAATTTTAATTTAACATTTTATGAACATTTACATTAAATACGGGAAAATATCTGATTTTCACTGGGGAAAAAAAGCTAATTACAGAGGATAAATGGAAAACAAAAAAGTGTCGGTGTGTTTTTTACTTCAGCCCCATGAATTAATCCACAGGCCCATATGAAAAATCCAGGCACTCATTTTCCAAATGAGTGCCTGGATTTTTATTTTTCCAATGGTTCATGCACTCTCCATAAGCACCTCTGGTTTGATACTAGTAGGTCCTTGTGGATTTTTTTATTTTTTTTGTCTACAGAGGATGAAATTATAATAAAGGTTGATAAAGCACTTAAAGGGGTTATATTTTGTTAAACCCACTGTTATCAGTCTTTGGTTCATTTATTTGTGCATTTTGACCCTAATAGTTTGAATACAATTTGAATGTGAACCCTCCAGGTGCTGCACAAATATATTTATATTAATTTGGGAGAAAATTAAGTGGATTTCTACAATTCCTGCTGTCATGAATCCTGCATCTGGTGTCATGTTTAGGTCTAGTTTTTGTATGTTTTTCTACTGTTTCTGTTGTTGTTGGTGTTTTGGGCTCTTTATTTTGTTATCTGGGTTCATGTTCATCTTTCCTGCTTTACTTCCTGTCACCGGTGTTTTAACTGCCTCCATTAATTTTCACATCATTTGTCTCCGGTGTCAGAAGAGTATAAATAAGCAATCTGTGTGTTTGTCTGGTGCTAATCTGTCTGCGTTATGCGACTTATGAGTGTTTTTTGATGTTTGACTTCTCTTTCTGGCTTTTGGATTTTGATCTCTGCTTGCCCCTTGTCTGTCATTGTGTAGATTTTTTGTGTACTGACCATGAGTTTATTTTGGACCCGGAGTTTGCCTTGCCTCATCGGACCTCGGACCCTTGGCGTGACCCTGCTACGGACTTGGATAATGGTGTGTTGGATTTCCCTTATTGTGTGTTGGATCATCCGTGTACGAACCCTGCCTGCCTGACCATCCTTCTTTCCGGCTTCACTGCAGCTCATGGTGTCCCGGACGGACGGACGGACCGGGTGGAGCCTCATCCGTGCATTTACTCCTCATTTAATAAAGACTGTAAAACGCATCTGGAGCCTCAGAGTTTTACACTTTGGGTCCATCTATCACCCGTTCTGTTGCACCTTCTTATTTTATAACTAATTACTTTTCGACATTTGCAGATGTAAGGTCAAGATTTCTGCTGAACTATTTCTCATATTGACCTTCAGTTGTTGATTGTATAAACAAACTCAAGTGACAGAAAGCACAGACAGCAACTCAGACATAGGATTGAAGATGGGCCTAAATATGAGCCACAAAAAGACCGTCAGCCAAATCAGACACATCAGAAGTGATTTTGCTGAAGGGTCCTCAAACATCAAGCAGAAATAGGACTAGGAGAGTGGTAACATTCTGCCAGAGGATCAATGGTATTCTGTCTGTCAAATACAATGGAAAATCACTACTTCTCTGGCCTGGAGAGAAGTTAGTTGGAAGAATATGGTCTGTTTTTGTTTTTTTACTCCTAAACAAAAAGGTTATAAAACTAATAATACAGACTGTTGGATGTCAATGTCAGACAGAGGAGGCAGACCATTACCATATCTTCTGGTCCTGCCCAGTTCTAGTTGAATATTGGAAAAATGTCCACCACACCATACAGGATTTTTTAATAATTACTATTCCTTTTAGGTTTGACATTCTTGATGTACGCAATTTCCCATATGATCTAAACCAGGCATGTACAAGCTATTCCACAAAGGGCTGGTGTGGCTGCAGTATCAGCACACCTGATTTGACCCAATTAATCAATTGATCTCAGTCTTCACTTCACTTGTACTCGGTTGGTTTCAACAAAAACCTGTAGCTACACCGGCCCTTTGTGGAATGGTTAGGACATGCCTGATGTAGATCTACACCCTAGTGATACAAAACTGCTGCCAATCATCCTACTGTAGCTAAATGTAAAAAGACCTGTAAATGGCTAAATGCCCAACCACCATCAATGGGTGATTGGATATAGTTTATGAAGTGTTTAAGATGGAGAGACTGAAATATTCAGTCAGGCTGCATCAAGGCGACTTCAACAATGGATGGGCCAGATTTGCTTTGTTCATAGGATCCCAACGACCTGACTTTATTTGAAGAAAAAAATCAGGTTGTTCTCATTTTTCCTGGTCATTTTTTTCCCTTCTTTGTTATCACCAGAGCTCTTCCTCCCAGTTCTGTACATAGTTCTGTTGACAGTACCAGAAAAGCCTTCAATAATAGACAATAGATAAGAAACCTATGGCTTTGTTCAAGTGTTAAGTGTCCTTGCATGTCTTGAAGAAATTCAACTTTATCTTTTCTTTATTGTACACTTTCTGGTGAAGTCATTTAATGTTGTGGACAAATAGTAATGTTGAATGTCATTTACTGATCTGTATCTTTCTTTTATTGTACTTTATGCTACTTGTGAAGGCACCTCTTAAATTCACTTTCATTCTGTACTCTTGTAAACTTACTGGTTAACAATAATTAAAAAAAAAAAAAAAAGATTTTGGACAAATGTTCATCATTGACTACAATGAGAAATGAGTGAGGCAGTCATTTGAAGCCATACTGTAGGTGTAAGGCTATGAAATTTTTAGCAAACTATTATTTTAAAGGGAACATATCATGCAAAATGCATGGGGAAATTATGGGGAAAAAAACATCCACTCTCCTGATCCATTTCTTGTTGGAGAGGGATGAAAACGCTCCACTTTGGATTTTCTATGCTCAGTACGTCACATTTATATACCCCACCCCACCAGATCAGCTAACCCCACCTCCTGGTCACAAACACCTCTGCTCAGACTCACAGATCCGGCATTATTCTCTATCATAGTGTGCGATAGAGAATAACCCGGTGTGCGTCCGGTGAGTTGGGGTCTGAGCCCTGGTCACTATGTGTGCGTCCAAGTCCACCGTTGGTCAGACCCGGGTTCATCAGATGGGCTGGTCTGTGGGTTGCACCGCGACCATGATGACGTGGCTCGTCTGACTGGTCTGGGTCCGGATGAACTTGACATGAACGCACACCGGGGCTGTTAATGGACGAGAACCCGAATCCACTAGGGCTGTAAAACTCAGCACTCGGTCCGCTTTGATTCTCTCCACTGATTTAATTTCATTTGTGTTTTTGTCTCTTTTTCTCTGCCTCAACTCTTTCAGGTTCCATTTCTTTCTCCTAACTCTTCCTCTTCTTCCTCTCGGTAGAATGCGCAGAAGAGAGGGGCGGAGCCAGCTGTGGTCTGAGGCACTAAACCTGAGTGTTTTAAAAAGGGCAGTTTCTCCAGGTTGAAGAGCCTGCTGTATGTCTGCATCAATGTGGTATTTTGAACAAAGCATGTCACAGACAGGTCACTGAGACACCAGGGAGCTGTGTTCACTTGGGCATGATATGTCTACATGCTTTTACATATGTGACAAGTACTGCTCCAATATGGTGGCTGGACACATGCATTCATCATAATGTTAAGGGATAGAAGGTTTTAACCTGACTGTCGCTAGATGGTATCTCATAATATCATCTGGGACCCTTCCACAACTGATCTGTTTTCAAAGGAGGGGCCTTATCTAAAATCCTTGCATGTGATTAGATGAAAAATGTGTCCGTCATCTTGACTGATGCGTCACTCACGTTGAAGTTAAGCTGCTTAATCAGCGAAAATAGTTTTCATCAGGTATATACACATCAATATGTATACGTGACATTTATTTAAAACCTCATCTACTACGATGCCCACCAAGTTCCTCTGGTAAACGTCGTAGGAAAGCATGGTTCTCCATTTATGCTTCAGCGATGACTCGAGGCTACTGAACACTAGATGCTAATATCCGTTGCAGATGTAGTTGTCATTTCTTCCTCCCAGTTCCATTACTGTCAGCCCTAGTTTACCAGCCTCTTTGACTTGGAGGGTACCACAATAACCATGGGCTTCTTTATTTATCCATCAGTAGAGCCATCTGATAGATCAAACTCTTGCCAAACCCGGTCGGAAGCAGAGTGAAAACATCATTTCCATTAACAAATGCTTCCAAAGCTGTCCTCTGTTCATCTTTTAAGGAATAAACATGCGGTAGAGTCGACAAAACACTGGAAATACCAGAGTCTATATGGACCGTGGGATACCTAATACACGCTGCTATTGTTGTGTATCTGAAAAGACTACACTGCCGTCGCTTCTGCTTTATGTCACACCAGCCACAACTGCCCCGGGTAGTCCCATCCTGCGACAATGATTGGCTCCTTCGTTTTGAAGTAGATTTGAACCCCATGATACTCAGATGGTTGTAGGGGGTAGGAGTAAATAAGCATTGTGCTTCATCCTATTCCTTTTGGAATTTTGTAAAATGAATAATGATAATAATGAATGCACTTTTTTCACATTTCAGTGTGATCATTATTATCTGTTTTTATTTTGTTTTTGTTTTTTGTATTTTAAATTGAGTTCAAATACAGATTATCAATCAGTTGTGTGAGCGTAGCGAAATGCAGCCAGAAGACGCGAGTCAGATTCGCAGCATTTACCCTTAATGATAAAGGTGTGACCTTACTTGTGAAACCTTCACTGTTCACCATTCTTGTTCATGTTTGTCCAGAAAGCCGGGGGTGTGTCCCCAATCAGGTCCTCATCTGCCTCGCCTGGTTGAACCCTTTAAAATGGCTGACAGTACAATTGTTCTCTCTGTTCCTTTCCTGACCTGGCTGTCAACTAACTCCATTTAATTTGGTTGATTGATCTACACTGTCACACACCACACGCATCCTCATTACTGCTTTCACACCTGGTTTACATGTCCATGTTACTTTTATTTAATTAGTCATTGTTAAAATGTGTGTGTCTTGTGTGGTCTCCCGTTTGTTTGCTCCCGAACCAGAGTAGTAACAATATAAAAAAACCTGAAATGTCTAAAGAAAATTAAGAACAATTTTTTTTAAAAATGCTCCGTTATTGTACATCCAATCCATGACATAGAAATGATAGTTTGAGATGTATTGTTTTAAAAAAACAAAACACATTTCTTTTTAGAAATGTCATAAATATTCTGTAATATTTTTAGAAATGTAATATTTTTAGAAATGTAATTTTTTGCACAAAGATAAACAGTTGACATTGAAACATGTTTACAGGCTGTTATGTAATTATTTGACCACATCAGCTCTTAAGATATGTTGATATATGTAGTTTCATAAAGACCAAGGACAACAAATAACTACTGAGCTGAGCTACTGATAACAAAGCTGAAACCGATTGTTGAGAAAATGTGACTGTATTGTATAACACTGTTCAATTTAACTTTGATACTTTTGAAAATATTCAGCAGTGTTCTAAAATTAAATTAAAAATTAAATTAAATTTAACCCATCATTTTGTCAAAAGTGTTAAACCTATACCTTCTTATATCCTTCCTTCAAAGGCATGGTGTAAAAAGTCCTTTAATTATCAGGCAGTCCTCTCTCCATTCTTCTTTTGTGGTCACCATCCCGATCATCAGCCACCTGAAGCCATCGTTTCATTTGAAGTGAATTTGTTCTTCCTGACAGCATCTGAAAAGAATAATTTGATGAAGACTCTTGCCTTGATACCAAATCTCATAGAACGTTTAATCCTGCTCCTGTAGGAAGTTGTTTACTGCAGAGATAATGACATCAATAATGGGTCCCAGTAAGGTGTTCTGTCATGTTTGGAAAGAGATGAAAATCACATGGAGTCAAATCTGTCTGGGGAACAAGGTGAATTCGAACCCACATTCATTAATTACAGCCATGGTGAACTGCTCCAACCTGACTCCCACCGGCTTGACCCCCGGTACCCGCTGAACAGAACCCCAGTCCCGGGTGCACCACCGTACCCTTCCCTCATACACTGGCAGATAAAATCAGTGAAAAACTGACTGTTTTTATTTTCCCCAATTCCCAATCATGAGCAAATGAACACCATGTATACAGACCCAGATGACCCCCCCGCCCCCTAATGGAAAAAGAATGAACTGCACCATCAGAGGAACCTGTTGATTTGAAATGTTCATTTAGTGATTTGAGCGTCATGTATGTTGTTGATGTGAGAGGGTCACAACATCCAATGGGGGAAACACCCCCCTCTCTGTTTTTTTTTGATAAATCATATATATATATATATATATATATATATATATAAAAGGGATGTTAAAATATTTAATCATGTTAATCACATACTTAATTTTGATTAATCATGATTAAATATTCATTTTGAATCTATATTTTGTTCCATTTTGCATGAGTAAACAGATGCAAGAAAGAAGGGACTATATCTGCACTTAACATGTTTGTGCTACGCCAGTGGTTCCCAACCCCAGTCCTCAAGTACTGCTATCCTGCATATTTTAGATGTATTCATCTGCCGACACACCTGATTCAAATGATCATCCAGCTCTGTAGAAGACTGATAACGACTGTCAGGTGTGCTGGTAGAGGGAAACATCTGAAACATGCAGGACAGGGGGAGTCCAGGATGAGGATTGGGAACCACTGTATTAGGTGATGCCTATAGTGTTCGCAGAATCACTGATGAATGTATGCTTCACATTAATGTTTTATTTTAAACTGGAAAATTATGTCAAAACACTCAAGGTCTGTCAACTGTTGTCTGGTTTTTTTTTCCTTTGGGTTTTTTTTTTACCCAAAAATACATAAAACTACACAAAGAAACAAAAACATTTAAAGAAAAAATATAACAAAACATTTTGAAATCCACAAAAAACAAACCAACACCAAAAAAGCAATGAAAAATCAAAAACATATTAGAAAAACTAATTGGGTTAAAATTTGTAATCAGATTAATGATCAATTAATCCACATTGATTTTGACACACATACACACACATGTATATACATATATATATATATATATATATATATATATATATATATATATATATACACTCACACACACACACAAATTCATTTGTTAATTATTTTCCTTCGGCCTTAGCGCCACATGCCGTCCTTCCTCCACAATAACGTTCTTTCACTTTCATATACAGTTTACTGTAAACTGTAGAGATCCAAATAAACCTGAAAGACCAGTCAAAGTCTGAGGCAAGATGGAAAAAAATGACAAGGAAAAAATAGAATGAGGGAAGTCAAGTGTAGAGAGAGAGAGAGAGAGAGAGAGAGAGAGAGAGAGAGAGAGAGAGAGAGAGAGAGAGAGAGAGAGAGAGAGAGAGAGAGAGAGAGAGAGAGAGAGAGAGAGAGAGAGCATGTAAGTGGGCGGTCCATACACGTCCATAAGCGGTAAAACAGGAACAAAGTGATAACAAATGCCAAAGTACACCTGCACACCTGGGAAATGCTGCTCCTTTCTCAGAACGTCAGGGATGTTGTAAAAGACCGACAGGAAGATGTAGAGAAATCTGACAGACATTTAAACTCCTGACCTGAGTTCTGTGGCTTTTTTAAAAATATATATATTTTTTTTTTTTTTATTTATTTATTTTTTTTCTTTTCATTTTTGTGATTATTTAAAACTTAATTGCGGTATCTATGTAACAGGACTGTACAATTTTTTTGTGGCATACATTCCCAGCAAAGATGAGGTTTATGAGCCTCCTCTTCATTTGTTCATTTACCCTCCGCTGTGGTGAGTAAAAACTTTTCAACTAACAACTTCTGTCAATTATAGTCTGGCATTAAATGGCCATTTTTTATTTTTTTTTTATTTGTCAAATGTCAACATTATTGAATGGAATGTGACTCATTCTAAACAAACAAGAGTACCAGAACATAATTAATAACTGATTTAAAAATATATATGATCTATTATTTAATTTTAATGCCTGGCTCATTACATTATATTATTATAGACTTTAAAATTACAGCGTGTCATTTTCCAATTCTAGTCTTCCTATCTTTAATAAACTACTCATATTAAAGCTTCAGGCTCATAAACATCTGCGAAGAAGTATTGACATATGAAAATTCAATCTCCAAACTGGAGTTGGTTGAGATCATAAAGATACTAAGAGTTTATTGTTTTCCTGATGAAAGGTGTTCTGTCCTCTTGCTTAATAGCTGGGGAGATGACACTTAACACCTGTGTTCATGTTACATGGTGTGACACAAAGTCCAGACGTAAACGTGTAAATACTAAAGTCCTAAACTTGATAAAACGTAAAAAAAAAAAATAAAAAATCCCACAAACTATTAACAGTGTTAATTTTACCTCTTCATTTATCTGCACTGCAAAAATCAAAATTTTAATAAGTGTATTTTTTTCTCATTTCTAGTCAAAATATCTTAAAATATGACCTAATCTAAACCTAAAGATTAACTTTTCAGTCAGATATAAGAACTGAACCAAGATAATTTTCATTTATTTACATTTTGGTTTGATTTTGATTGATTGAATGAGGGGGAAAAAAATAGATAAATCTTAAATTAAGCAAAAAAAAAAAAAAATGCCAATGGAACAAGTGAAAATTATCTTGTTAAGATTTATTGAAATAAGTTTTTCAAGATATATTGTCTAAAAATAAGTTCTTATTTCTCCCTGACAAGTTACTCTTCAGGTGTTTATGTCTTATTATAAGTCTGGACTAGAAATGAGAAAAATACACTTGGTAATTTTTTTTTTTTTTGCAGCGTGTTGGATATTTAGGGTGAACAAATAATCGCAACCTTTTATAGTGCACTCACAAATACACCTCAATGTGTTCTTGGAGGACATAACAAGGCTTCAGGCAACGTCTGTTTATTTGTATAGGACACGGAAACAATCACAAGAATAAAAGACATTAAAAATCATTAAAAAGATAAAAGAAAAAAAACAACGTTAAATAATCAATTATAAAATGTGATTTTAAAATCCAGTCATAGAGTGACATCAATGGATCAATTATACATTAATATTAATATTACAATTAAAATAGAGTAAAGCCTTATTACTTTTATGACATTTTAAAAACATACATATCATCATGTAGAAAATAAAGGTCAATAAAGTTGTTATATTTGATTAAAAAAAATTATTAATTAATTAATTAATACAAGGCGAAGGGAAGTTGTATTTTAGAAGATTAGAACATAAATGTTGGTCCAGACCCCTGTCCATATCCACATTATCTCTTTGGTGACATGTTTGTTTTTAGGTTCAGGTTGAAAACCCACCTTTTAAGACTGGCTTTTAACACAGACTGTTGTAGTTCCACAGTAAAAAATAAAATAAGATAAATATAGGCAACAAAATGAACCAAAACTGCCAAAGTGATCAGTAAAATGAACAAAAATGAATATTAAACAAACAAAATAATATGTAACATGAACAAAGTAAGATACTAACAGAACACAATTGAAGAAAAATTTAAAAATTTAAAACATTTAATAATAAAAAAAACATAGAAAAAATAAACAAAAACAAGCAACATCAACAAAAACTAATAAATATTAACAAGATAACAAATAAAATGGGGGAAAAAAATGAAGTTTAAAAAAAGGAATAAATGACTAGTGTTGTAATTTGGTTCCAGTAGTTTTAGTTTTTTCTTTTTCTAACTCAGTTCCTTTTTGACACCTGTGCATCAGTTCATTTAACAAAATTATCATTAAAATAACACCAAAAAAAATTGCATTTTTTTGAATTTTTAAACTAAACCATCCATTCACAACATGTCAGCGCTGACACATCAGGGGTTAAAGGGTTAACCAATAGCACGGTGCAACTTTTAACCTAAATTGGTCTTTTTATCTTTTTACGTGTTAGTGTTTTATTGTCTTTTACATTTTTAAATTATATTTCATTAAGTCTTCTTTTATGTTGTTATAAAATGCTTTATAAATACATTCGGAACATTATTCCTTACATTAGTACCATTACTAATGGTACCTAACAAAGCAGGTGGACCTTACAGACCATGTAGACCACGTTAGACCTTACAGATCATGTAGACCACGTTAGACCTTACAGACCATGTAGACCACGTTAGACCTTACAGATCATGTAGACCACGTTAGACCTTACAGACCATGTAGACCACGTTAGACCTTACAGATCATGTAGACCACGTTAGACCTTACAGACCATGTAGACCACGTTAGACCTTACAGACCCTGTAGACCACATTAGACTTTACAGACCCTGTAGACCACATTAGACCTTACAGACCCTGTAAACCACATTACACCTTACAGGCCCTGTAGACCACATTGGACCTTACAGACCCTGTAGACTACATTAGACCTTACAGACCCTGTAGACCACATTGGACCTTACAGACCCTGTAGACCACATTAGACCTTACAGACCCTGTAGACCACATTGGACCTTATAGACCCTGTAGACCACATTAGACCTTACAGACCCTGTATACTACATTAGACCTTACAGACCCTGTAGACCACATTGGACCTTATAGACCCTGTAGACCACATTAGACTTTACAGACCCTGTAGACCACATTGGACCTTACAGACCCTGTAGACTACATTAGACCTTACAGACCCTGTAGACCACATTGGACCTGAGGCTGTTGACTCAATGTCCTCACTAGAACTGTCTCTGTCTTGTAATGTGTCTGGAAATGACCAATAATAGTAATGTGTCGATAAAGGTGAAACAATCTGTATTACATGATCTGTAGATTAATAGTTTTGTGTAAGTTACTTCCAAACTGTTATCAATTACAAGTTGTTACCATTACCATTGTGTTACGTGACTCCTGTACCCTGTCCAAAATATTGAGAGAAATAGAACATATTTTAAAATAATAAAATGTACTTCAGTGTACATACATCAGTGATCCAACGACCCACAACCGACCGCTTTTTTAACTAATCCGCCCACAGCTCCGACTGCAAGAAATATATTTGTAAAGGACGGACCCGACCCGCTTCTGGACCCGCATTTTTAAAGAGTAGTCTCCGGTCTTTATGAACAAAAAATGACCTTACTCACATGCTTGCATTTATTTCTGTGTTAAAATGTGATGTCATTGCTTGTATGCAGCATCTAAACTAAGGGTCGTAACCTATAACACCCAAAGACACATTTGAACCTGGTTTCCACAGAAACTGGGAGCTGCTCATCATCTGTAAAAATCTACTGTCGGATACTTCCGGTGTCGTACATAACCCTCACAGAAATTCAGTTAATGAAGCGTATTTACAAAGTTATTTTAATGTTTATCTGAAACGACCCGTATTAAAAATATTTTTCAATGACTCATGACTGCGGGTGACTGCGGGCACCTGCTCACTTCAGCTCAGCCCGTGCGTCACTGACATAAATATACAGTACATACACAGGTTGAAACCTCAGCGTCATAGATCTGATCTGTTTTGTTTTTTTATTTGTGTGATTAGAAGAAGTTACAGCTTTACATGTTATGAGATTTTTTTTTTTTCAGGTTGTCATGAGAATGGAAATGTGTACTTTGACTCCAGAAACTTTAACAACATTCTACATTGGCGCCCTGCAAGGCCTGAATTTCCCAGACAAGAGGTCCTCTACAACGTTGAGTACACAAAGTA